>JASGAU010406937.1:3936-31339 GCA_030220045.1 Australoheros facetus
CTTAATGCTGTTTTTATAATTATTCACTACATAAAGCCATGAAGGCATTTATGCTGTATACATGAGGGATAACTGAGTGAAGTGTTAGCAGAGCCAAATACTAATGCCTGTCTTTTTTCTATTAAATTATGTTGGCTGAACAAATCTCGCTAAGTCTAACTTGATAAGTGTAATCTCTGTAGCCCTTTTCAAGTTTCACTTATATAAACACTTCCCCACAACGATTTGGGNACAAGTGTTAATAGGCAAGTGACAGTGCAGGTGTGCTTCAGTGTGTTTTGCTAAAACACAAACGTGAGCTCACACACAGGTTAGGAACATTTTCTCATTTACCAAGCTGTCCACTCACACGAGGAAGTTTTTTTCTCTCTTATTTATTTATTTTTTGAATTTTAAGAAAAAAACATTACCTAAAAATCAAACCTCATTCATGTGGCTGAATGCGGAAAAATCCGCAGCCACTGTATAAAAACTTTTACGTGTTTCTTTTATCATTCCTCTCTTTCTGTTCAACTAATATTAAAAACCAAAGACTGGGGGTGTCGACACCTCGCAGTAGAAAAACAAATAAAAGAACAAACGAAGCAGTTTTAAAAACCACTTTCTCCTGAACTCTGACTCCTCCTGAGGAGTGCACGGGTGGGAAAACGTGGTGAGAGAGGAGATTAGAGGCTCTCTCTCTAAGAGACAAGTTTAGGTAGGACCGTGCGAAGAGGTATGGCCTCCCCTGAATCTCCCATCATGTTGTTTCTCAGTTTGTTGTTACTGGCAGTTGTGGAGCTTAAGCCAGGCCCCCCCCTGGATAGAATAGAGGGAAAAGAGGTGCTGTGGTGCTCGGGGAGTCGTTTCACCGTAGCTCCTTGGCTCTTCTCTGTCCCGGGCATTGATTTGGGAAGCCTGCGATACAACCAAGGGTGCCTAAGGGCCTGGGTAGGGGTGAGGCGAGATGACGGGTCCCAGTCCAAACACTTCTTTATGAAGTCAGTAAAGGTGGGGTCCTCGCAGCCCTTGAGTGCAGCGCTCCACTCTTTGCTACCTGGAGGGCCTCTCATCTTGCCACGGCGCGAGCGAGACCCCGTCAGCACAGTGGCTCCGGTGGGCAAAGTGTTGGCTCCGCAGTAACGAGGGTGGCCTTTGGAGTTGATGAAGTTCTTTGCTCTTTTGGCCTGCTCCAGGACCTTCTGCGGAGGCATCCCCAGCAGCTCCATGACACAGGCCAGCTGGTCACCCTCATCTTCACCGGGGAACAAAGGGTAGCCAGTCAGCAGCTCAGCCAGAATGCAACCAAAGCTCCACATGTCAATGGGAAGGCCGTAACGCGAACCAAGGATCACCTCCGGAGCTCGATAAAAACGAGACTGAATATAGGTGTAGACCCGCTGGTGCTCAAAACAGCTGGAGCCAAAGTCAATCACCTGGTAGAGACGGGAAAATCACAAATTACAGAGATGAATGTCAAACATACAAGACCTGGTACGCCACAGACCGGGATGAGAAGGTGCTACGTGCTTTACCTTGATGCCGCTGCGACCCTGCTGTTTGAGCAAGATGTTCTCTGGCTTCAGGTCACAGTGGATGATTCTGTGCCTGCTTAAGGCCTCCAGGCACTGCAGGATGGAGTGTGCAAACTTCCTGACCAGTGGCAGACTGAAGCCCTGGAACTTGTTGCGTTTGATAAGCTCATACAAGTTCATGCTGAGCAACTCAAACGTCATACAGATGTGGTTGCGAAAGGTGAAGTTTTCGAGCATGTGCACGACATTCATGGTGCCGTTACGATCCTGCTTGCGCAAGTGCTCCAGGATGCGGATTTCCTCCTGCGCCTGCCGGTGGAAACGCTTCTCATTGCGCACCATTTTCAGAGCCAGGTGTTGCTGCATTTTGTGGTCGTACACCTTCGCAACCTGGCCAAAGCTACCTTTACCGATAATCTGTAGAGGGCAAGAGAAGGAAAAGCATTTGGTTAGCTAAAAATAAAAGAGAAAACGATATGTAATTTAAAGACACTCAGCTGTATATATCTGACCTTGAGGAACTCGTAGCGGTAAGCCAAGTGGTCGTGGGGGACGTGAATGTAGCCTCCCTGCTCGTCATCGTAGCCGCAGTTGTTGCTGCCTCCGGCAATTGCAGGTCTCTTCTTGGCACTGGGTCCCACAAAGTAGACGTTCGGGTAGGAGTGGATCTCCGCCTGCTCCAGGGTGGTAAGCTGAGATCGGTACAGTCTCAGAGCCTGATCAGGAGTGAGTGGGCCACACACTTTGCTGCTGTTGACGCTATTCCCGGCACAATGTGGCCCGGAGGAGTCACTGGAGCCCTTACTGGATTCAGTGCTGTGGCAAACAGGTATGACAGAAATATGTTAATCAACACCTTACATGGTCGTTGTCTTCCATGTAAATTTTACTTACTTAAATATCTGCATCTTTCTCACCTGTCTGCACTGTGCTCTTTAGACAGGCTGGAGGGCGGGGCAGGTTTAGTGGGCGTCTCGTGGGTGGTCCCACCATTCTGAGTGGTTGCTGTGGCTATGGCGTTGATCTTGCGGTTGCTGGTTGAGTCTTCATACAGGTATTTAACCTTCAGCTGGCTACCTCGCACAGTCACCTGATCCCTCATTACAGCCTTGTTACTGACAACCTATTGAAGAATGATGAGACACAGACAAAATAGGACTTTAGAGAATCCCCTCTGTACATATTATACAGAGAAAATGTAGTTTACTCTGCTGTATGAAGAGGAAACTCTTTCCTGAGTGGGGCCTTCCAAAGATGTGATGCCACATAGCAAAAGAAATGCCAAACCAATTAGCTTGAATAATTTTAACTGACTACATAAGCCAGAGACTAAAATATTTAAAATCCAGCCCAGGTTTTATTTGATGCAGACCAAAACATCAACACCAAACTCAAGAGTGTCAGGTGGAGCACAATCAGCAGAGAGCCACTTTGTAGTTGGTTAACCAGCACGACAGGATCCAGGTCCTGTCTGGCAGCTGAGGAATGACAGGCTCACCCCCCCCAGCCGAAACGCAAGCAAAATGGCCCGCATCCCAACCTACTTGTTTGTATACTTGCTTAGATAAAAGATAGCACTAATCTCTGGTTTCGTGCTGTCATAATCTCGCAATAAACATTTAGTTTCTAAATTACTCCCAAATTACTACGAATAGCAAACACACACACACAAAATAAAAATCTAATTTCAAATAAACAAAAGTGATTGCACAATCACCACACAATTTTTTTTCCCACCATAACAGCCCACAAATTTTGCAAGTGCCAGATCCACCTCTGCTGGGTGGGGGGACTATAAGGAGTTTAAAGAATGGTCTAGAGTCTCACCAAAGAGCAGCTTCGTTTCAGCAACCCCAGGAATTCATTCTTCCTCACTCTCTGCCCCTCTCTCTGCCTCTCTCTCTCTCTCTCTCTCTAGCGGAAAGAACCCTCCGCAAGATTATGGAGTGCAAGGGAAATGACGGTCATTAAAGCTGAATTATACCCGTTAAACTAGAAGATGTGCGGCTGTTAAGACATGAACTCGGCAAAGCCTTCCTACATGGAGTTACACTGGAGAGGGATATATATACTTGCGCTTTCTGTCTGTCACTCTTGCATATGAACACTTTTTATTCTAATGGCAGACGGATTTGGGAAGATTTTTTTTCCAGCTCAAACAAGACTGGGAAAACTGAGTGTTGATGATCCACTAACAGAGGACTCAGCTGCGAGTGTGTTTTTGTACCAGGTTTGGGTTCTAAAAATAGAGTGGGAATGCGGGATGAGTTTCCATACGTGTAACCATATACTCTTAACTCATTACAACAGCCCCACTGCTGACCCAGGGTCTCATGCAGCTGTTGTTTCAAAGCACACAGTGAATATCATTGATCGAGCCCCTTCACCCAGACACATACATATCAAAGCTGTCTGCATGGATGGATTGCTGTCTGACCCGGATGAAAAATACAATAACATAAAAAGTATGTTTAAAAAGGGCCCAGAGATGGGAATAGGAATCAGGGTGTGTGGATCTTCCCTCGCTCAGGTACTACAGAGGGTGGAGTCCCCTGTGTGCAAATCTACATGCTGCAACAGATGGAGGAGAGCTAATCTCTTTGCTGCTACAGAAACACCTCCGTATCCTTTTTTCCCTCTCTGATGCGCACGCACGCACGCACACACACACACACACACACACACACACACACACACACACACACAAGGTTGCACAACCGAACACATGCAGCAGCCACACAAACCTCTGTCACAAACAAAACAAATCTTGGTATTACGCTGCTGTGATTTGGGTCACAGTCAGAGCACAGCTATAAAGGTGGGGCTCATGAATGAAACTCACTTTAACTACGACTGCAATTTATTATAGTAGTTCAAGCCCTCATCTAACACAGAGCAGGGCTGCCATCGGTTTATTACTTTAATAGAGCATGAGGCTACAATCTGAGGACCGAACACGATGAACTGGGCCGAGCTCCTGTCAGTCACATTGAGGGGAGGACAGCACCTGTGAGCGTGACACAAAATACAAAGGAAGAAGGCTGGGACCAGAATAGAAAACTAGGCCTAAACCTGTATGCAAGCCCACTGACACAGGATTACACGAGCTAGAGGAAGGGGAGGAGAGCGGGAGAAAGCTGATTGGTGATTTTGTTTGTGGGTCACATTTTCAAGCCCAATAAATCTTTACAATATAACAAACCAGCCTTTTTCCTCTACTGGCATGTAGGGCTGTGGAGTGTTTATGTGCAAAAGTAATTGTGATATTTCGGTCAGTTTACTGAGGTGTATGAGCTTGTATCATCGATCAAAGTTACTAGCAGCAAAATAACTGTGTGCGGACCTGCAGATCAAAACTATCTGCATCAAATTATTGGTTCAAAAAAAAGAGGAGAGCAGGGTAAGCATCCTCCATATTCACTGTAGCCAAAGAAACAAAATGGCCAGTTCACTGTTTATCTGACGCAGGCGTGGAGAGCTGCCTGTGTGAGAGATTTTTATTCTCTCAGACGGTAAATGAGTTTGTTAATTGAACGCTATAAAAAAGTACAGAAAGTCACATGTTGATAAAGAAAGAGATAAGCTGCCCATCCTACACAGCAACACTGAGGAAAGAAGGAGGAGAGGTATAAATGTGGTGAACAGGAACAGGACTGGCAAGAGAATATTTCTCTGAGGAGCAGGAAGTCTGGAGACAGAGTGTGCTCCAGCACAGGAAATAGGGCTTAACTGGCTCTGTGCGTATATGCGTGCGTGTTTGTGTGTATACTTACTGTGTGTTTGGGCACCGGGGGTAGCCCAGATGGGCTGTTTGTGTCTGCTTCGTCTTTCAGGATGTGGTCGGTCCTCATGTACGAGTCGTACAGACCGTCACCGTGGCGTGCTGAAGGAACAGTGATGAACAAAAATCAGTCAGTGTGATGATGTGGGGCCATCAAATCTGCGTCAAATGTGCACTCTGTGGCAAAAGCACAGAATGACGCTCAAAGGTAACATCAACAAAGCGCTATTTAATTTTCTCTACAAAGGCGCACGCGATCCTTGTTTGTCCAAATCAGGTAATGTCCTATTAATCATCTTATCAGTCACACTAGCAGTTCCAGTCACTAAGCCAACACTAAAACAAATGGTTTGGCACGGCTAGACAAATCCCATGAGCCACCTCGGCAAGACATCTTGCATTATACTGATCTCTATAGACAAGTGGGGATGAATACTGTCTCCCACAACGGCCTAGCTCACACTTACTGTGAAAAGGCCACTATTATCAGATACACCACTGTATCTATTATGTCCAATACATTGTGTCCAAGGCCAGGCCTCCAACCTGACCAGCTTACATAGGGCTTAGGGTCCCAGATCGCTAGCGCTGCAAGTGGTATTATTGGCCTAATGGGGGTAACAGATGCCTCTGTGACGACAGCATCTTTCCGTCTACCCATCTGTCCATTCAAATCATGTGGTACACACACCAGGTGTGCTTGGAATTAGAGCTAATAGAGAGATGCTTACTCCTGTCATTCAATTGTACTGTGTTTCATGCTCACCTCTTTGGCATCACGCCAAACACCTAATATGAGACGATACGGCAGGGAGTAGACGGAAGAGTAGGGAGAAGCCAATTACAAAAATGACATTGGCCAGCTGTTTACGACAGCAGTCATCTAGCTTACATGCTAGTTGATACACCAGTTGTTTCAAACTAAGTGTATGAAGTACAGCTTGAAATCAGGCTGAGTAGTTTGTTAGCTGAAATAGTGGCAAGTCTGGCGTTCTCCCTCATGAGCCCCAGAGAGCGCTGTAACCATGTGTAGGTGCGTCAGACCCTACGTTCCCAGCACCAGCTTGTCAACAGACCTGCTTCTGGACAGATTAGACCTGCTGCCTGGATACACGCGTATTAAACCTGCACAGCACTGCAAACAGTGGCATTAGGGCTGCTCACACAATATTAGGCAAGCACAGACTCCATTAGCCCTTAGCAAACTTCTAATCACTCAGTGGGTGCTCAGCACTTTTTGTACAGAATCTGTACTTGCTGTCCAAGCAAAGCTCGCCAGGAAAAAAAAAAAAATTAAACAGAAAGCAAACGTCTGTGTAACCAAACATCCAGCCCCCTATGTCCAGCTGGCATTCAGCTCTCCCCACCATGAAAACCCCCCCCTCTGCACTGTAAGGGCTAGAGAACAGGGTTCAAGCAAACAGACACACAGCAGATCATGTGTCATAAAACGTGTTAATGTGGCTCAGCTTTTTGTCCTCTTCCTGGTATTGTGAACAACCTGTGTTTTATAGACCCAAGGCAAGCCATAGGGTTCATATGACAGTGATTTTTTTCTTCTTCTTTGCTTTACAATGTAGTAAAAGTATTTATCAGCTAAACACAACCAGCACATAAGCAAACAAATACGAGGTCAGTTAGTGTCATATAATGAAAACAATAGCAATCAGAGTGCAAATTCCAAAACAGCTTCTTAAAAGGAAGTCAAGATATTACAGCTTCTCAAACCTTTGATATGGCAATAAATGCTGTCGAGCAACCTTCTTAGATAGAAGTGTTGCAACTGATACGGGGATGCAAACTAAAAGAAAACATGTTTACATGTCCTGTCTTGTGAGAAGCCCACGGCGCAGTTACAGTACCTTCATGCATACGTGCTCTCTATCCACACACAAACACGTCGTGACCAGGAACATTTATCAAACGAACCAACTTTGCTATTTCAAGACTTTTTTTTTTAATCCAAATTAAAACTAACCTCCAGATTACCTTCAAAAAGCATTTTCATGCAACCAATGAGGAACCAAATGTGCAGATTAAAAATAAAAAAAAAAGCTTTACTTTGTTGTGGTTACCTGTTGCTATTGGGCCCTCTGGTTTCCTGCTTATTATCATCATGATTGCAATTAATATTAGATGCCAGCATCCAACGTGGAAAAATTCCGAATAAAAATTTTTTTTTAAGGGTGTGGGAGTGGAGGGGTTAAACTAGCAAACTTAGCTATTAGTATTCAAAAGTCTGCTGTAGTGGTGTTTTGTTAGGAGTCCGAGTGCCCGTGAGAGTTGTTTTGGTTTCGACTGAACTCAAGTTCGGGATTAACAAGCTTTCCTCCCAGTTTAGGCAGCAGTTTTTTCTTGGTTTTACTGTGTTTTCTTGTGTTGCTCTCACACTCGTCTTGGCTAACATGAGCCAAGCTGCAGTCTGAAAAACCCGAACAGGCGGTGGGAGGTCGTTTCCCTCAGCTAACTAGCCAGCTAGCTCGCAGAGCCACGAAACACTCGTCCGCCGGGGAGCCGCTTCCTCCGTTCAAAATAGTTTGAGTCCAAGTATCACAGCTGGTCGGTGGTCTGACCCATGTGCCCCTCGCCTTTCTCTGACAGTACAATGAATCGATCGATAGCACCATTCCCGTGCCTATTTCCGGTAAGCTGGCTTGATAGTTAACAAACAAGCGCCCCCAGGATTTGTCCTCCTTCGGGACAGCTTGGAGCTGCTTCGCTCGTCTTCGGGGATGGCTAGCCCAAAGCAGGCTAACTGTATTCAAGCCCCATGTTTATACCGCAGTAATAACCGGAGGAAGATCTCCGTCGCGTAAAAGCTTCACCTGAGGTCAGTGCAGTAAAGCTGCACTGTTAAATCCTTCTTCTGTGTGCTCCGAGTATCTTATTCGATGGTGCAGCTGTATGTTGTTGCTAAGGGCGTCTTCACTGAGCTCAGAGTCAGCAGGCAGACGGAGGGAGGGAGCGGGGCGGCGCTTACCGGGCAGCCAGACGGCCGGCAGGAGGGCGCCCCGCAGCGTCCACATGGGGCTCTGCAGAGGAGCCAATGTGAAAGTGGTGGAGGCTCTCCATGCATGAGAACATCACAGGTCGTTTTTTCCACATATCACTGTAGCAAATAAACTGATGTAAAATAAAATTAATAAATGGCACACTTGTATAGAAGAGAGCCATAAGTTATCAGAAACACCTGGGATATTCCTACTGCGAGAAGCATGTAAAAAGGCCTTTGTGGATGGTCTGTCCACCGAGCCATAAGCAGTCCTCTTACTAATAAACTATTACCAATGCTATTGTTTAAAACTAACCCATATTATAAAGATGTTTTTCTTTTAGAAAGTGATGCAAAAGGATCAATAATTTGCTGATTCCAGAATTTGAACTATCAATATCTGCAAAATTTGGGTTTGGGGCTGTTAATCAAACAATAAGAAAGAGCATTTTCACTATTTTCAGACATTTCTATAGAAAATCAGTCCACTAACGGGCTAAGAAAGTCTGATTCATTGATAAGTCAATCAATTGTGAGCTGCAGCCCAAGAGTTAAGCATGACTTTTCCCCTCACTCTGCATACCCTATGAGGAAAACTGTGGATTGAAACCGGAGAGTGTTTGGAGATCTATACAAGGCTAGATATAGTTAGAGGCAGGGCAGAGGACAGACGGAGTGAGACCTGGCAAGCACGAGAAGGGGAATGGGCTATATTCAGATAGTGATACATGCTGGGCCGAGGGTGATGCTAATCTTAGCTCTTTCTCAAAGGTGAGAAGAGGGGTCTGTCTATATTTGCTGCCACAAATACACACACTGACACACTTTCATTTAGCCCCTCTGGGCAGCAGCCAGCCCTCAAAACCTGTTGCTTATTCTTAGATAGTGGTGTATAGAGTGAGTAGGGTGACAATGCCTGTAAATTGATCTGCTTATTGCACTTCTCTCTCGAGATTTCAAGGTGTAAGTGTGTGGACCATGTGCCACTTTTAACCACAGCGAGTACAGCCAAATGGGACCAGGTGCAAAGCTACCTATAGGTCCTCGTGGGGAGGTGTTCTGGCTGTATTTAGTCTGAGGCTGTGTGACAGACACTGACACCTGTGGGTTTATTAACCTAACACCACATTTTAAAATGCCCTTTAAAAACAAACTCATCGTGTGACTGCAAGTGTCAAAATGTGAATACTTTCTTACCAGAAAGTATAAGAACAAAATAATGCAGCTGTGCATGACCGCACACTATCTGTTATTGCAAAGCCAGCAATTGCTGTTATTTTAAGATCCTGCCACCTGCTGGTGATTTCATAGCAATACAAGCTGTTTTTGTTGGCATGTGTGTGTGTGTGTGTGTGTGTGTGTGTGTGTGTGTGTGTGTGTGTGTGTCATCCTGTCTGTAAACACGTAGCTCAAAAAGTTTTGAATGAAATCTGATAACACTTTGTAGGGGTGTAGAGTGGGGTCATGTTAACAATCCATTAAAATTTGGCTTACATCCACCAAGGTCTTCAAGGTCAACTTCATGATTTATTGGTAGAAAACTGACAACTGTGTGTCTTGTAAACAAATAGAAAGTACCATATAAAGATTCTGGATGTCGTTCCTGGAATCTGCTGGAGCCACTCTCCCAGTTTGGGGGTCACTGCCCCGAGTGTTCCGATTACCACGGGGGCCACTGTTGCCTTCACCTTTCACATCCTCTCTAGCTCGTCTCTCAGCCCTTGGTATTTATCGAGCTTCTCGTGTTCCTTCTTCCTGATGTTACTGTCGCTTGGAATTAAAATGTCTATCACTATGGCCTTCCACTTCTGCTTGTCCACCACTACTATATCCAGTTGGTCAGCCATCTCCAGTTTGTCTGTCAGTATCTGGAAGTCCTACAGGATCTTAGCTCTGTTATTCTCAACCACCCTTGGGGGCATATCCCATTTTGACCTCAGGACTTCCAGGTCATATTCGGCACAGATGTTCCTGTATAATATGCCGGCCACTTGGTTATGGCATTCCATGTATGTGCTGTATTGTCTCAGGGGCATCTCTGTTCAGCCTGCACCTGGGGTCTTGCCTAGTGTGGTAGACCCCAGCCTGTATCGATCTTGTGCTTAGAGCGTGTTCCTATGATGCCATGATTAATACCGCTGTGCTGTCTTTCAGCCCAGCTTTGTGCAGCCATTGGTAGGATTTTTCAATATCAACCACTTCCTCTATCTGCTGGTGGTACATGCCGTACAAGGGCCTGTCCTTCCATGATGGCTCCTGTTCTTGCTCCTCTTCTTTCTCAGGTTTCTGCTGCCTGCGATATTCACTAAGCACATGATCATTTGTGGCCATCTTTCCTAATACTCATGGATCTTTGTTGTTTCATCCAGGATAGTGGTTCTGACACTCACTAGTCCTCGGCTGAGCATACATTCTCAGGGTGCTGGATTTGGGGTTAAACCCTCCATGCATGGTAAGGAGCTTTCTTGTCTTGATGTCAGTGGCTTCAGTCTCCTCCTTTGGCCAGCCAATTATCCCAGCAGGGTCCCAGCAGGGTATCTGATGACCGGCAGGGCGTAGGTCATCAGGACTTGCCTCAGGACTCGAAATCTGCAATGTTGCCTTCTGGTTGTGCAGTTCTGACTACCTTCCTTTGTTACCATCCGACTACATTTCTCCAGTCCGAACAACATTCCACTGTCATTGCTGTAGATCCTAGTGGCATGGATCACTGAATCAATTTCTTGTTCACTCCTGACATTTAGTTCTAGGCATTCCGGGATCCATGTGTGAGCCATTGAGTCATAGGCTTTCCTGTAGTCAATCCAGGTGGTGCACAGGTTGGTCAGTCTGGGCCCTATACTACAAAGCAAGCTCAACATACCCAGGGTATCTTTCCATTATCTGGATTGACTTACCTTAACATTGGCCATAAGGATAAACAGTCACACAAAGCTGGTTATCAACTTCTTAAGTTAACCCAGGGTTTCCCCTGCACCTTCACATTAAAGGGGTGGTGTTGGCAACATCTAACAACCTAAGAAGGGCGTTTCACAAGTCATATGACTTTTCTTCTACAGAAAATGATCCCTATAAGCGCCACCTACTCCAGAGATGTTATCAAATTGTTATCAAATAAAAATCTATAAAGAACATTAAAAAGACATTAAAATCGCTTTAGTTTATCAGCAGATCAAAGTAAAAACGTATGAAACAGAAACTCGGAACATAACATCATTTTCACACTGAAGCGTCATCGAGGTCTGAAGATCATTCAGACCGCTTTTGGGGTCAATGCAGGAAACCTGGGAGGAGCCCGACATCAAAGTGTAAAGTGTTACATTTCCTGTTCCCACTAGGTGGTGCACTAACTATCGCTGACTACAGGCATGTACATGTGCTCAGGGCGGGACTCTTACCAAACCTGTGAAGTTTGGGGCAGATTGGACAGTGTGTCTTTGAGTTACAGCAGTTTTGTGCTTCATGGCGGAACATCAAAATTCGCCACAAAGGTCACGCCCTTGGACGAAAAATCAGAGTTTTCAAAAACATGCTTTAACACAGCAAAACAAACAAATATTCACTTGCTGAGCAGGTTGATAAAATACATCTCTTAGTTGTATTTCTTTAAAATCATTTTTAACTTTTTTTCATCTGCAAGGAAGTTAACTTGATGCCATCTGCATTTACAAACACTTTGGAGTATTACACAGTCAAAACTCTTCCAAGTACTCTGTAACAGGTTGATTCGCGTTCAAGTGACAGCTCACAGGACAAGTCTTAATATCAATTTAGTCAGCAGTGATACATTGTATACCAACCCTGATCTTTTACGCCCACTAACAATTCACACGATTGTCTCAGAGTTTCTGAGTCTGTAGTAACATCTTTTTCTTTTTGTTTTTTGCTCTTCTTAAGAGAGACTATGCTGCCACGGTCAGCCGGTGCTCACGGTCAGTTATCTCTTATGTTACCTGTTTGTCATTGGAAACAAGTTTGACTCTGCATGTCCATAAATCTGCCAGGAGGGGGCGCTAAAAGATCTGTTTTTACACTACTTTGAATTTAGGCCTGGTGGCGCACGGTGGTTAGTACTATTGCCTCACAGCAGGAGGGTACTGGGTTCAAATCCACCATCTGGCCGGGGCCTTTCTCTGTGGAGTTTGCATTTTCTCCCCGTGTTTGCGTAGGTTCTCTCCAGGTACTCCGGTTTCCTCCCACAGTCCAAAGACATTCACTTAGGAATTGGGTGTGAGTGCAGATGGTTGTGTGTCTCTCCGTGTTAGCCCTGCGACAGGCTGGCGACCTGTCCAGGGTGTACCCTGCCTCTCGCCTTATCACAGCTGTGATAGGCTCCAGCCCCCCGCGACCCTGAAAAGGATAAGCGGAAGAGAATGGATGGATGGACAATTTAGGGCTACACAAATATTTTTATCAGGACTCAGGACCACTTTACCTTCTTTTTCATTAAAGTCCAAAATGATGATGTTAAAGTTACATTTGCAATAGTTTCCTTGTTTACTCAGTATGAGTAAATCATTTTTAATACATTAATACCATTTATAGCACTCTATGATAGATAGATAGACAGACAGACAGACAGACAGACAGATAGATAGACATTGTTTGTCCCCGTTGTTTCTGATCTTGTCCTGTTTCTTATTAGTCTGCATTGAAAATGAAAAAGAAAAAAGTCCTGTTTCTCATTCACTGCCTGGAAAGAGACACATTCTCTGATTTAACGTTAACATTTTAAAAGACTGCAGTTATGTATCTGTAATTACTCCTGCACGTGCTGTTCGTAATTGGTGAACAGGTGTAATATGTTTTTGTATGACGTGTGTTTACGTTTCAATTGTATACAGTGCTTAATAATTAGACCACCTGTCATAAAAATAAGAAAGCACAAATATTTTTTGAAATCTGTCAAAAAGATGTTTAAACTAAAAAAATTTCCTTTTAAGCCGGCACACTGGACTTCTCTGAGAAGTCGGGAATTAATCAAGGATAAAATTCAATGACTAAAACTAATTTTTTTCTCTTCAGCAATGCACGTAAATACCTGCAATTTGGCATCTTAATAAAAAAAATAATGTGCTTTCATATTTTTTCAGCTTTTTTTGTAAAACAGTAAATTAGAAAATGGTATTAAAAAAGTAATATTTTAGGATTAAAAATATCATTTTGATTATAGAGCTTGCACACACTGATGGATTAACCTCTACAGAAACATAAAAAAATGATTTTGGTTATTACCAGTACTGTTAATTTAAGCATAAACCTTACACTGGGTGGTGGCCTAATAAATTTGTTAAGGACTGTATGTTTTTTTTTACACATATCTCTCTTGTATCACAACGTGACAACTTGCTGCAATAAAGCATTTAAGTCTTGCTTTCACATTATAAGATTGTGCTCTGAAATGTTTTAAACTGCTCCGCTTTCAATAAAAACATGAACAAATGCAAACATTTTAATAAAGGAATTTACTTTTTATTATTCATATTCTGTACAGTTCTACTGATATACACACATCTTCAAATAAAGTAAATTGCAAAAAAAGCATCAGGTCTCCACATTTGTTACATAATAACAATGTGGATGGTGTGAACCGTGAAATAAATAACACACACGCGCGCGCGTGCACACACACACACACACGCAAACATACATTCCCACAGAGGGTTTGGTGGGACGACATGAGTGTTACAGGACAGAGAGAAAAATGAGAGAAGCAGCACCACCCAAGGAACACGGGTTTTGCACACATGCAAAAGCACCCACACGCATGACTCAGGCACCTGTGTGCTGAAACACACCTTACACAGACTCACAGGGGCACATGAAACAAAAGGCACTGCCAGCAGGAACAGCTCGGGCTTTGGGTGGTGGTGATTAAAGAAAAAAAAAAAAGAGAGAGGGAGAAGCATGTGCTCATGGACAACAGGCCTCAAGTATCAGTACTTTTATGGAACTAATGAAAAAAAACAAACAAACACAAAAACTCGTGAAGAGTTTTGTTGACTGTATTCTGTGATGCACACACTCTGCAGTTAGGATGCACTCAATGCTTCACAGGTGAGGCCCAGTGAGGGCGCGCTGATGACACACACACACTCATTTTAAAACATTACTCACGTTAGCCTCATCGCCTCAAATGAACGCAGGCACACACACACACGCACACACCAACCAGTAGGAATGATACCCCAAAATATTCATAATAACAACAAAGTTCAATCATATCACTCTTTTTCCAGTGTCTACATAATACATATTGCAAACACATCATTGGTACATCATAGCCATGTTTATGAACTTTATATGTTTTTCTTTCCTTTTTCTTTTTTTTTTAGGTTGGAGGCAGGGGGATTAAAGAAAGCCTAAATGCATGCCCAGCCCCAGATGTGTGGGCCTTTCAGTGACCTGCATCTATGTGCAAAACAGAATCTGCTTTTTTTTTCTTTTTTTTTTACATACACCATCTTTAATTCAACAAACTTTTGTCTCT
Organism: Australoheros facetus; assembly: GCA_030220045.1. Classification (NCBI taxonomy): domain Eukaryota; kingdom Metazoa; phylum Chordata; class Actinopteri; order Cichliformes; family Cichlidae; genus Australoheros; species Australoheros facetus. The sequence goes on from JASGAU010406937.1 coordinate 18,714, forward strand.
AATCCCTTTAAAATCATCTCGCTAGATGTGCTCCTCGAAGCTTTGGTGTAAAATTCCTGTAACATTTAATGCAACCCCAACAGTGTACATAAAGTGTATCCGTAAAGGTTTGTGGGTTGCCTCCCTCGGTAGGCTTCCTCCGCAGGTGGGGTTCATGCAGTTCGCAAGTGGAATTCATGCAAGTTTGATTGGGATTTAAAGTAAGAAGGGGAACTGGAAATGATATCACAGTTATCATCTTGGAACAGGTTGGGATTACGTGCGTGTTTGGAGGAGCATGGAGTGGGGTGCCGTGATTGAAGAAGCACCTGACTTACATATGTCTTCAAGTCTTTACACGTTTAAGTTAGCACATAAGAACAGATAAACAGGGGCTAAAATAAGGTTGTTCTAGGTGGAACAGGGCTATCTTTCCTCCTTTAGATTTTCTCTGTTCCCAATACATGCTCCCTGAGAAAAAGCAGAAAATAGATCTCACTTTCTTAGGCTTGTTCGGAGATTTCAAAACAAGTGCTTCCTTCATTCTGATTCCCACCCTTTCTTAAGGAGAAGCACAGATGTACAGTACTTCAGCTCCAACCCTAAAATACCTTCCTTTCAAATCCAGAAAAAAATAATAGTACATCTGCTGATAACTGATACATCATTTCCAGGAACAACATGGTATGATTGTCCTTCCATCCCAGCGTGATGCAGAAAAAAGTAATCATGCCTTCTGTTTTAATCCTAACTCTATGTGCAGGGAAGATGAGCTGAGAGACTCATGCATAAGTAACACTTGCAGTAGCAGCAGCAGCAGCAGTAGCAGAAGAAGAGGGAATCTTTACAAACACCACTTATTCATATCGGTCTCAACTCAAGTTACAGTACAGAACTTTCTCTCTGTGTGCATGGGTGTGTGTCCTTGGCACTACTTGTCTCATCAGCTAGAAGACAGCACACACTCTGTAGCTTTTTTACAGTGCTTTCGACTCCCGATCCTCTTCACAGGGAGGCAACGTATGGGTGGCTGTGGTGGTAGGAGGGGCTCGTATGCGTCCTGAGAAAGGCTATGCAACCACGTGTGACATGTGCGCATGTTTGCGTGTATATCTGAAGCTCAAAGACAAGTTCAGCTCGAGCTCCGCTCTCTGAACAGATTTCGAAGGGGTCAAAGAGTCAGTCTCTCCCTGGGTTAAAGTCATGATGTTGCGGGTGATGGGGGGATCAGGGGCCGTGTCGTTGGAGGGCCTGCTGTAGTTTATTTCGGTAAACGGCGTATTTTTTCTCCACTGCTCGTATGCGTTCCACCTCCTCTTTCTGAAGGATTACCAGAAAGTTTTGAAGCTCGGGGACAGAGAATGCGTGCCACTGTGGGATTAAGGGAGAAAATGAAAGGAGATGATTTATAATACTCCTGCAGACACTTGAAATTATTCTGGTACTTGGCACCTGTGAATATCTAAAACAGTATTCTGCCTCAGCAGCTTATTAAATAACCCTTCCTTGCCAAATAAACTTATAAAGATGTAAAATGTAAAACCTGCCTGTTTAACCACAAGCATGTATGTTTCTGTGCTTTCTCACCTCCACCTCTCCAGTCTCATTTTCCTTAAGGACGAAGCTGAGCTGCTCTGTATCCGGGCCCGCAATCAATCTCAGAAGAAGAGGGTGCTCGTACAGAGGAAGCTTCTGGAACAGGTCTGCAAGAAGACAAACATACTGTTGATGTTACCGGTTACTTGTCCGCAAAACACGCGAGCCAGAGGCTACGTGTGTTGTCCTCACCCTGTCCGTCGCGATGCGTCTGCCTGTACAATGCAAACTTGCGGGGATCATCCAACACCATGAACTTCTTCAGCAAGCCCTTAATGACCTCTCCGGTGGTGGTCTGAGAGCTGATGTGGAGCTGCTTCACGCTGTCGCATGGTAGATAGAAGGATGTTCTTTTCTCAGAATGCCCACAGTCTGTCGCCTCCTGCTCCTCTGACGGTGTTCGGAGGCGGCCGCTGGCCTCTGACCCCGCCTGGTCCAAGTCATGGACGGTGACTGGTCGACTGAGCCTCAGGTGGACCTTAATGAAGCCTGTGTAAGATCCGTCTGAAGCCTGGGGCGCACAGAGGGAAGAGTCCTGCATTAATGTGTGCAAGGTAACAGAATACAGCAGACAAAATGCAGCCTAATGAGCCTGTTTATGATCTCGATGGTGGTGTAACATCTTTAAATTTATAGACGCAGTGGAGCGTGGAAATTTGGAAAATGTGAAAAAAAGTTACAGTTATGAATTCCTGTTCAGTGAAAAACTTGATCAAGCAGTTATTTATGAAAGATCTGCATAAAAACGGGCCTTTCCAAAAGTAACAAAATACACCCACCAGCAACTCGAAAGCACTCTAACATGTTCGATCTTGTTTGCATACTTCGTGCAAATAATGTTTCTCGCAAGCAGCAGCCACTTCCTGGAGCGTGGCTATGCTTGTGAAGCTGCAGACCAGGCACATTACCTTTGGATGGTGCCACGTGTGAAGTGTTTGCACCTGTGCGCTAAGTTAATCAATGCTACTGCTGGCTGGAGCTACTTATTTGACATCATCTATTCCTTTTATATAAAAAAAGGAAGTTAAAATAATCCTGTTTCATTGTTGGTTTGATGTTGAATAGTTCTATTCACCATTTACAACATTATAAAAAATTTTTAAAAAACCCTCACCAATTTCATTCCATTTTCCGTGACCTGAGCGTTATACTCTTCAATCTTCTTCCGCACGTCTTCCTCTGACAGTTCTTTTGTCGCTCTCTCCTCTTCTTCCTTTGCTTCATTCTGCTGTGAGGCAAATAAAAGAGTAATTATCAGCACTGCACCACTACCGTGAGTGGCAGGAGTGTTTTATCCTAACCAGCAGATGGTGCTGGTTTCTGTCCTGAAAAACAAATGGTCTAATAGCCTTTGCTCAAGTTTCTGAACAGATAAGCCAGAATCAGGAGAAACCCTTTCACCCTCCACACAGATTGATGAGTGACTTGCAGACCTAGTGGGTGTCACGCTTGGCTCAAAATAAGACTGAACAGAATCTAGGCCAGATCCTGCAGGGTGGTCTCTCTTGATATTATCCTGTCCTCCATCTTTGCCATCCTCACACAGAAAAGCTGACTCTCTGACTGCGACTGATGGGGTTCATATACGCACTAAAGCGCAGTTACACCAGGCAGCTTTACATGGGGACAGGAAATGTTATGAATGGAGCTAATCGCACATTCAGCATCGCAGCACAAGAATATTGACAGCTTTCCCTCCCTCTTAGTCATTTCCCTTTGTGAATAAGGATGAGAGCGAGAGAGAGGAAGGAGGCAATGAAAGGTGAGAGACGAGGGGGAGTAAAAGAGAGAGAGGCGGTAAAAGAAGGGGTAAGGAGTGATGAAAGAGCGGCTGCTGAGCCAGCCTTAGCAACACAGAGTTTGACTAGGTTATTTATAGTACAGTGGGATGCATCCTCTCTATCTCACAATAGCTTTTTTCCTCTCTTCTACTGTTCGTTTGCATTTTCCGGGGCAGCGGGAGGGAATACCGTGTGTGCCTGTGTGTGCGTGAGAGAGAGAGCGCCGCCGTGATGCAGCTGTCGTTTCTGGAGGGAAGTCCTCAGGTTGAAAGATGAAGTCACTGCTTCTTTCAATTCAAATGCAATAAATGCATGCGTGTGTGCACCCTAATGGCAACAAATAGCATGCATAAGGGACCCATTCTGGCTGAAACTGCATAACAATTCAATGCAGATTTCAAACTGCTCTTTGGAGAGATATGTCTTTGTGTGAGTAAAAACAGCAAGAATTGGGGGGGCTTTTCTTTTTGTTGCTCCGCGCTTCTCATCAGGTGCTCCTCTATGCAATTATAACCCAATATCATGTAAAATGCCAAAGTTGCAGCAGTACAGCAGAGACTGAAGGTGATGCTTACTATTTAGGACCCAAACACAAGTGTATTTTCCTCATATCCAGATGCATAAATGTAAGCATCTCTGTCATAACAGAATTTACAGCCTTCTGTTCTGTATCTCCCAAGACCCACAAAAAGCCACTGAGTTTATTGACCTAGCCACATTCATAAAAATATAAATAAAATAAAGAGCGTGTTGTGCAATCCAAGGTTAGAAAAGGAATTTGAGGGATACGGAGGAGCTGACTTGTATAAAGAATTCCTCCGAGTGGAAAGCAACAAAATGAAAAGAACCTCACAGGAATTCCTGCGTTTGTATGTAAGTTTATAAATGTATCAGAAATGTGCCCTGCCCTGCCTGCATACCAGTGAGAGTGATCAGAGGACAATAGAGCGGGACAATAGTACAGTTTTCGCTCCTGGGAGGTCAGCAAAGTCCTGACTGTGACCAGGTCACGGAGGCGCACGGAGTACAGTCTGCAGACACATTACAGGAAAGCAGCAGATTATCAGCTCCAGAGCTACTCTAAGTGTTTCACTATACATTACATAGATATCTTTGGATCTACTGTAAGTGCTTTAAAGTCTCTCAGTCAATCTGCAAAACACACTTCCATTACCTAATGCATACATAATGTAAGCTATCTGATCGCATGAAACAATCAGCTCTTGCTGCATGTTGATTTCATTGACTTGTTGACTTCATTTTCACTGTCCGTTCACAGCACTGAGGATGGAGCTCAAAGTAAACGTCAAACCTGAAGAGACGGGCAATCCTCAAAAAATGTCCTCTTTGCTGAATGCAGCTAAAGCAACTGTACCTAAAAAGCATAGGCTTGTGGCAATAAGCACACTCACTGAAATCACTGTCACTGTCTGATATTAAGGGCACTGGGGACAGAGAGAGATACAGGCCATGTTATCTGGTTTACTGTGTTATTCAGATAAATGCAGCAGCTCATACATGTAAAATATCTCTGACAGTTACATAAGGGTCTCTCACACACACACACACACACACACACACACACACACACACACACACACAGAATCCCTCCAGGGTGACACAAATAAGTGTTGTTGCTCTCAATCTGATGAAATTGGACAAGAGAGGCTGGCTGACTGCTTGAGACCTCACAGGAAAGCAGTCAACATGAAGCCACGTTCCAGACGTGTGTCTGTGTGTGTGTGTGTGTGTGTGTGTGTGTGTGTGACCTGAGCACCTTTTTAACCTGAACCTGCAGATTTAACCTGTGGATGTGATGATGAGAGCTTTCACAACAATACAAAAATTGTGTTCGACAATCACACGCACTTGTGAAGATAAAATGCGTGCGTGTGCACACACATACAAACACACACACGTGTGCATAAACGCCACAGTTCGTGTGGGAACGCTGTCTTTACTGGGTCAGGTGTCAAGGAGAAGCGCATGCTGATTCTATTTCACAGCCCAGAGAGCGCTGTGTGCCATCGCTGCCAGCAGTGCAGCTTTGTGTGTGAGTACACACGCACACACTTGAGCACCAGCATTAAAATAATCTTTACTCTTGCACTCTTTACAATGAATGAAACCTCAGATATTTATGGTGGCGACAGCGCGATATGTTGTTTGTGGTCTCACCGGGATGCTAATGCAGTGACTCTTATAGTGTTGGCTTTTAGCTTAGTTTTTATTTGTTGCATCTTTGAGTGCATGCAGCAATTACCTGTGCAATAACTGAGGCCCAGATAAAAGGAGGGAACATTTCAAAGCGTGTCAGCATCTTGTAAAGTGCCTGTTGTAGCACATGATTTGGTTTGGATTTCAGCATTGCTTGTGTTGATGTTGCGGACTGGATCAAATATTGCTGTGGCTAACAAGCCAAGCTACATAACAGCAGGAACAAGTCGTTGCACCCTGAGAGAAGTGAGCGATTTTATGACAGTTTGACACGACGTGTCAAACTCATATCTGAGTTTCTATTGGCTAAGATAACATGGGAGGAAGAAATAGATGTAATATTCTTGTTTTATTAGCATAACTGGTTTGCATCTGGATAGAAGGTTATAGGTTTGTGGGTCCCATTTTGAGAATCACTGTTTGTTATGGCTGAAATTGATATGACTCATTTATTTGAACCATAACAGAGAATGGCATATACCTCCAGTACAGTGGTACTCTCTCTCTCTCTCTCTTTCACACGCACACACATGCAAGCATAAGCACAAGCTATTTACAAGATGCAGCTCAGGTCTTTGCATACCTCTTTTCCATATTCAAACACAGGGATGAACACAGTACTTGTGCTCTTTAAAGATGCATTGCCCCACAGGGCTACTATTACTGCAAGAGCACAATTCAATGTCTTGTGGGTATATAGAGCTGTTCCCTACCATGTCCAGTAGCTAAAAGTGCTGCTACATTATATTTTAAACATTATTTCTTGGCCATGTGGTGTCAGGATCACCGGTCTCAATCAGCTGGCAGCTTCTCTGCTCTCAGGTCAGACAAGTCGTCCTCAATACCTTTCTGTGTCAGCCTGGCTGCAACCCTAACTCCACACCCTGACAACACAGCTGGTCAATTATTCAGAGATTATACCTTCTCTAAGTCAGACACCAAAGGCAGCACGAGGCAAGGACAGCAAAAAGGGGGCCGAGCATGTTTTACATGAACCCAACTGTCTGTGTTGGTTTGTCAGTCTGTCTCCCACTTCCTCCCACTTTCTCTTTTTCTCCTGCAGTATTCACAGTACTACTTTCCCTTTCAAGTACTACTTAAAAAAAAAAAAACTGTAGTTATCGTTTGTTACACAATGAGGTCATGAAATGTACAGTAGAGCTAAACTAAATCTCAGGAAGTGTGAAGACTGCCAGCAAAACCAGCAATGAGTTGCTATGGTAACTAGGAAAGTGCAGTTAAGTAGTACACATACACACCTACCCACGCACAATACACACACTCGCTCTAGTGCAAAAGTATCAGCTTTGCTTCTATGGGCACCTCTCCCCTCCCACACTGTAGAGAAGAAGCCGCTATGGAATCTGTAGCTTAAAAACAAGCAAACCTGACAAGCCAACAGATCAGTGTTGAACAATGCAGATGTATTACGGTAACCCCTTCCTACATTCTCTCACACATGCATGCACGCGCGCGCACACACACACCTAGAGGCATATTTAAGCTTGCACAAATGACACCGCTTCCTCTCCTCACTTCTGCTTTTTTGTTGAAAGTGTTTTTTAAATATATAAATATATATATAAGGTACAGTAGAGTTTGTCTGCCAGCACCACTGAAGTACCAGCCATCTTATCCATCTGAGCTCTGATATTACAATTTCAATTATCACGTCGAGCGCAGTCCTGATTCTGTACCTTAGCTGCTTGCTTGGGCTTGCGGAAGAACGAGGTCTTGGCCGTGAAGAAAGTGAAGTCCTCGCTCTCATCATCCAGGCTGCAGTACCCACTGCTCATGCTGTTACTGCTGGTCATGGAGGGGGTCAGCACTGTATTGACGGTCATGGAGAGGTCTGAGGACAGCCACTGGCACCAGAAGAGCAGCACGTTGACAGCTTGAGGAAGCGATGGGTTTTCTTGAAGTGACACTTGGTCACAGTCAGAGTCTACACACAAACAACTGTCCTTTACTCATCCAGAAAAAGTCCGCACTCCTGCTCTGATGCATCCAGAGGCTTTAAATCCCACTTTTGAGGGCAAAACAGGTGAACTCAAGTCCAATTCGGCACTTTGGTAGCTACCGGAGAGAGGACCAGGAAATGCAAGTGCGAGCACAGACGTGTCACTTCCTCCTGTCATGCGTGTGTGTGTGTGTGTGTGTGAATGTCACAAACAGGCCGTGCTGTGTACGCACCTGAGCATTCTCAGCTACACATACAGAGACATTTACGCACAGTTTACAGCTACCTCTCACACAAACGTAGGCACGCGGTGGTGTGATGGAGTCAGTTTACAGGTTGGTTTCAAGTTAGCCTCGCTCACCTGAGAGCACCTGTTATGCCCACAAACACACATTCATAAAGGCACGAATGCAAGCAATACCACATCCTGCTTTGGTCCTGCTCTGTGTCTTTGTATAGACCCAACACGAAGGAGCGTTCAATTTAAGTCCCTCATGCAGAACCGAGTCAATTATGCTGGCATTTATTTGTGTAAGCATCCATCCGTCCCCGGGGTCTTGAGTAAATAGCAGCAGCAGATCTCTCGACTGGAGAAACGAGATGCTCACAGATCCCGTACTACCTCCTCTCTCCTCTCCTTTCCATCGCTTTGGCAGTACTACCAGAATCCTCACACTTTAGCTTCTCTCTTTCTTATCCTCTCCCTCTTCTCTCAGCCTGTCTTTGCACCAGCTTCACCACCTCACTCTCTTGCAACCTTGCTCAACCATCTGTGGTTGAGCGTGTTATCAGCCTGCAAGCTCCCTCCCCCTTCTCTCCCTCCACTCTTTCTCTCTCTCTCTCTTCCTGTCAGACTGCACCCTGCAAACCATGGCCACTTCCTCTCACAAAAGGGAAAGAGAGAGGTATGCGTAAATAGAAAGAGAAATGCTGATGAGTGAGAGATATGAAGCCCCGTAGCTTCTGTATGACACGCAAAAAAGGAGCACAAACAGGAAGCTGCACAGACGCTGGGCAAGATGGCTGCTCTGCAACTGACGTTCAGCTGCAGTGTGCAATGGCTGACTGGAAACCATCATAACCACAGTAAATGCCACTTTTAAGAAGGTACGTGCAAAAATCAGGACTCTTAATTTGTCAGCACCAAATGCAGGTGGAGACAGATACAATATTACAAAACTAAGTGCACTACATGCTGTTTTGTTGGTGAGAGGATTGGCTTTTGGTGCCCAAGGAGAGAGAAAGAAAATGAAGAATGATTGCCCTTAGCATGGAGATTACTGTGCCCCCCTAACCTCAGAGTGACCCTACAGCCTGCCCTCTGACTCTGGTAGTGACCCCCTTGTCAAACAGCAGCCGATGCCCATCAATGCTGAGATTGATGAGCGCATCTGTCTGATGTTCCAGTGCATGCAGCATGATTTTAAAATCACACAAGTAAGCTTACGCTTCAGGACAACTGTGGCATGCACTTACAGTGTGTCACCCTTTCACTGGGTGTTTTTTCATCAGGTTTAAGTCAGCCGATGACTGACTACCTGCGACTCTGCTCCCCACTTCCATCAGTGTAATGACTATAGGAGAAGACAGCTAGCAGCGGGTGCTACACACAAACTCAAACACACACTGACACACACATATGTGCCGTGAATAACAGTCCTGCTGGGTTCAAGTCGATGAAACCTGGTCAGTGTGCTGATCCTTTGTGTGACTGCGGCAGTCTGCGCGATCAATTTCTGCTGATGCACACACAAGCACTCGTACCAACCACGCACACACGGTTACAGTTATAAAACAGAGCAAGAAAGAGAGAAAGGGGGCTGCAGGAAATGAAGTGTCAGCTCTCCTCTAATCTGCAATACAAGACACTGTGTTCATAACACACCAGAATGTGCACAGAGAAAGACCTTAGTCACTGAGTTCACATCCCCCTAAAACCTGCATCATCACTTAACACTGACTTGCAGTTCATTATCACGGACTCCAATCAAGAGTTGCGGAGGCTAAGAAATGAATACAAAAAATTACATGTAATTATTTTTGCCATATGTAGCTGAACAGAGGACGCTGAGGCAGATGAAGAAACACAGCTATTATAGGGCAGAGGGAGGACACACCCTGTACAGGCCACCAGCCTCTCGGAGGGCTAACACAGAGAGACAGACAATTAGAAACACACACACCTATAGGCAATTTGGAATCACCAATTAACCTAACCCCAGTAACTGCATGTCTTTGGACTATGGGAGGAAACAGGAAAACAGACACAAGGAGAACATGCAAACTCTACACAGACAGGCCAAGGTGGATTCAAACCCAGACCTTCTAGCTGTGAGGCAACAGTGCTAACCACCGCGCCACTGTGTGGTTCCTAGTTCTGAAATGTTGAAAGAAAACAAATAAAGATCAAGAACTATTGCCGCAAACAACAAACCCACTTTGCTCCAATTCTGTTCACGCTGTTTTGATTGTGTTATTCTGTGTGCATTTGCTCACATTCTCTAGAAGAACAGTACTACCTGGCACAATACCAGGGGTCTCATTTTGCATTATATGGCCTCTGGGCTTAAGAGGAGCTGCCAACATTTTGCTGCAGGCCTGCCTGGTTAGCCAGGGTTCTTTTGTGCATGATAACTGTAACTCTGTGTGTGTGTGTGTGTGTGTGTGTGTGTGTGTGTGTGTGTGTGTGTGTGTAACACATTGTGTGGGTGACTGTGGCCGGGATGCCAAATGCAGCATGCGGACTCGCGCTCGTATAGGTCCCTAAACACAACCATGTGCTTACACAAAGAGAGTGAGGCACTATTTTGAGGATGAATTTTACATAACTACTGTATCACTGGATGCCTCGTGGCTTGTACAGAAGGAGAATATGGAAACATGGCTGAAAGCTGAATCTGTGAATTTCAAGTTTATGTTAATGTTCAAAACAATTCACTTCTTCTTTATTTAGGTTACTGACTTATCATCATCCATGGATTAAAAAAAATATATTCCATTAGCATATAAAAAACTGATAATAGATAGGGGAGCTTTTCCATAGATATGTCATAAATGAGGTTCTTGTACACAGGCTTAGTCAGCACTGTGGTGAAGGCAAATCCACTAATTGGAAGGTCAGTGGCTCCCTGGCTCCTCTTGTCTGTATGTCAAACAGCTCTTGTGCAACATGCTAAACTCCAAATTCCCCGTGATGTATCATCAGTGTGTGTGTGTGTGTGTGCGCGTGTGTGTGTGTGCGTGTGTGTGATAGATAAAGTGCTTGATGGGTGTGTGAATGAGTGAACGTGTAAAGCCCTTTGAGTGGTCAATACGACTAAAAGCACTTAATGAATTCATTAAACAATATGGGAGTGAGGGCATCAGGTCCCACCCTGGCTTGAATGAAGCGAACCTGTACTGCTGGAGAGAGGGGGGAGAGAAGCATAGGGAGGAGAAAGTGGGAGAGCAGACAGCAGAGAAGGAGTGAGACAGATGCTAATGTGACGTAGCATATTCTGTCCTGGGAACATTCAGTGACCAAATAAAGCAAACGAGTGCATAAATACATTCATAAGTAGAAAGCCAAGGAGACACCGCATGCAGTCAAAGTGGAGGATGGTTATGTAAAAGTGGAGGCACGGAGAGATGCAGTAAAATGAACTCTTTCAGTCCTGACTCATGTACACCTCTGCAGCACACGTAAAGTGCTTACTATTCCTCTATACCACTAAAAATGGCACTTATTTTCTCTAATGTCTTCTAAAATACTTACCCTGCACTGAGGGGCTGTGGAGGATCTGTGCCCTCTGGGAGAAGGAGCTTCTTCTGGCTCTCTGTCCCTCTTGTTGCAGTCGATCTCTACTTTACGTTTACACTCCAGGTGGCATGTGTAGCTGCAGTCTGTTGATCACAAAAACACATCAGTCAGACAAGAGCACACAGAAAGGCGGAACCAAAGAGGGAACAGCAGTGAATTAAATCAGACAGTGATTTAATAATGTGGCCCTGTGAAAGTGTGAAATGCTGATTAGTCGCATGTAAGTTATAAATGAGACCCAGTTCTGACTTAATCAAATAGTGCAAAAGATCCATTCACACAGAAATCTGGCTCCATCTAGTGGCTAAGAGCAGACTCACAGCTCATGAGGCATGTGACTGCAAGGAGACTGTATGTTGGTGTGTAGTGACAGGCTGGTGACCTGTACAGGGTGCACCCTGCCTCTCGCCCTATGACAGCTGTGACCCCCCCCCAACTCTGAAAAAGATAAGCGGAAGAACATGGTTGGATGATGGATTCAGGAAAGACACAAGCTGCACAAAGCCACATATTTTGATAGCTGAATATGTGCTATAATCAAGCAAGTTTAGCCAATAATGACGAATCCAAGGTTCATCGAAATCTAATTTGGTTGGTTGGCATAATATTAATACTACAGACAGAGAAGCAAACTCTGTTCTAGTGGAAATACATTAGTCAATCCATAATGATCCTATCATATCCATTAGAAATCAAATACATAATGTAACACAGTTTTAATGTAGTCTAACAATGGTTGGGCGTGTTCCATTTAAGGGCAACAAATGCTGCCAGTGCTGCAACTGGTCAACTCCCATCAACTGCCCAGCTAGAAAAGAATAGATTCAACTGCTTCGCCTAAAATGTCCCAAAATAGTCAGCTGTTGTTCTTTAATTTCTAGGTGGTTCCACATATGTCAGCGTCTGCTTGTTTGTGCCTTGCTGACTTTATTGTGGTCAGAGGCTTTCCCATTGTGACGCGCAGCCTCAGATCTCACTTCTCCTCGGCCGGTGAGATAATCCACACAAGAGAATAAAAAAAAAAGAAAAAAAAGAAAGAGAAATATTATAAAGCTGCACGAACAAAGAGAGAACTGCATTTTGAGGAAGCTCTGAGTCAGATGCCTTTTATGGTTCTCAAGCAGGAAAACTTCTTATATGAAACACAGTGGGCCACATGCACTCAGCAAGATACTAAATGTCTTCCTTTAAATCAGCATATATTTTTTTCTGTTGCACCTCTTTGCTGGAGCTACTGCTGAATGAGTCAGCCGTGCTGAGTCCAGTTGTTGTGTTTCTGTCTGCTGTTCGGGGG
>JASGAU010406937.1:31369-52662 GCA_030220045.1 Australoheros facetus
CACCACTGCGTCTCTCACACTCAGCATCAGTAACCATAGTAACAAACCTTTTAATGACCACTGTTAAAGAGAGGGATGGTAGGAGAGGTGGTACGAGAGCTTTAATTACAAAGGCTCACTGCTGTGTGTGGAGTGTTTCTTATTAGAAAATTAGTTAGCAACTTCACATTATTACACTGTAAAAAGCTTGTCCGGGAGTTAAAGGCACTGGAAAACAGCGGGCCTGCCTTCCAAAGCTGGGTCATGTGAGAGAACACTTTTCTCGTGACAGTTTAGAGGTCACAGATGCCTCTCTGCGGTGGCCTCTAAACAGTTTGTATGTGCTCGGCTTTAGCAGAGAGAGGGATGTCAGTACGTTACCGGCAGGAGGGATGTGTCGACGCGAGAGGAGAGCTCAGATAAGGGATGCTCTGCTCATGACACTTTAGAGGTCACTGCAGAGAAGGAGAGATAGAAAGGAAGCACGCTGGGGAAGGAAAAAGAGAAACTCCTTTCCTGTCCTGCTTTCCTTCATTCACCCCCTCCATCCACATTCTGGTTTGTGCGCTGCGCCTTTTCCCTCTACATTTGGCTAGGTTTGCTCTGCTCGTGCAGAAACCACTGTTGCTTTTGGTTGGTGACGTCTTAAAAAGGGACCTCACCCTTTTCTCTGATAAGTAATTCTAAGGCTAGGATATGCTAAAAGGAAAACAGAGCCACATCTTAAGGGTGGCAACCTTTCCCTGCTCCACACCTACATGATACACAGCTGTCAGCAATATATGGCACACCTATACTCCACACTGTTCCCACGCTGATAGCATGCCTCACATAAATAAACGCGCAAGGAAAGTGGCATTTCAGCATTTTGGATCAAATATTCTCACAAGTGTTCCTGTGCAGGGTTCAACGCCTTCTTTAATCCAGTGTTTTGGGTATTGCTTCAACTCAGGTTTTTCTTGTATGTACATAAAGCTGTGTGTGTCTGCTGGCATGCTGGTGTGTCTTAGCATAGTATTACAGGTGACTCCTTCAGATGAGCACTAATGAGCAGGTGGAAAACATGTAGCGGCAGATCCGGTGAACCAGGTGGTTTCTGAAGGTCGTAGGGGCGTGCTGACACAGGCACAGTTAGGAAAGTGAAATAGAAAGTGGGGAAAGCGTCAGCATTTTTCTCGGGTGAATTTTCTAAGTAATGGTGGTTGAATGCAAATAGAGACCCTATCAGTCCCGAGATCCTCGCTGGGACTTGCAGAGGGGGTTTCCACTTTCTGCTCTCTGGAAAGTACATGTTAGACAGACCACTGAATGGAGAAGTTGCTTAAACTTGAATGCAGCTCCCACCCTGCTGGAATTTTAGATAGTTTTTGTGTTCAGGGATATTTACAGGAAATGCCATCTTCTATATTTTTACTTGAAACTAGGCTGGAGACTACCTTATAGAAAAAAAACAACAAACTTCAAACACTCGACTTTTAAAGCTGTAGTTCTTTTGGTGCTTTCTCTCTCATCTACTCATTCTTTCATCATTATAGTTCTTCCTTCTGCACTGTGTCTCTGTGTGCTGTTTCAAAGCGAAGAAGGGCTCTGGTGTTACGTGTTGCCATAGTAGACCAGTTTTCCTGCATGCGCAGACACCCCCTTCACCAGCAATTGTGTGGAACCCCCATCATGCCAGTCTCACAGCTTTTTTCTGGAAAGATGTGGGCCGATGATGCACACAGACAGACAGACAGACTGAGAGAAAGATGCAGCTCTGCAAAGCTCCTTCTGAGCAGTGGAAAGAAGGGAGTCAGACGTAGAGTAGGTACAGATCCATATGTGGCGGTTGTGTTCACTTCCACTGCTGCAGTTGGATCGATAGCAGTGTGTGTGGGAGAAGGAGGAGCTTTGGTTGCAGCGCGTTTAAGAAGAAAAGGAGAGCACTCAGACTGTCATGGATGAGGATGCTACAGGATATTTTCCCTTGTTTTATTTGTTTTTGGTTCATGTTCTGGTCCTTTTTTAGCTTCAGCTGAAGTAATTTGAGATGTTTCTGTATACAATCAAAACTTGTGAATAGGGGATGTGGGTGGTTTGTTTTTTTGTCTGTCACAGTGGGTGTGGGAGAGACAGGCGTGGGTAAAAACACAGATTAGCAGTTTATCTTAGGTTATGGAGGATGTCTGTATGGTTCCAGATTTTTTTTTTTTGGGGGGGGGGCATATTGTATTTACTCCTAGTCTGGCTGAGGATGGAGGGGTCACACAGGGGTTAGGTAGCCATAAAAAAGGGGCAAGGATATAACACATTAATGAACCTAAAGGGAGCTCTGTAGGATTTAAGAGTAGCTTTGGGGTCTTTGGGGGGCCTTTAACTAGTCTGATCCCATCATAGCTGATTTGGAGCACTTATCCATGTTCTCCTACTGTGTGGCTGTTCTCCGTCTCTCAGCAAATGAGGGAATAAAAATATTACGCTTCCATGTTCATACTTGTCTCCATCTCTGCCTTAATCACAGCTGAAACGAACCCTCCATATGCCGCCCCACCAGACATGACCAAACAGGTCTAATCTCATCCTAAATCTGAATTTAATCTGACCCTCTTCCCCCTTGACATCTGTGTTTATTTGCGTAAACAGTGATTTCATATTTCACACTGACATTCTTAATCTTCATCACAGCAGAGTGGATCTTCCTCTCTCACAAAACTCCCATCTGTGAGGTTACAGATGCTCTGAGAATTAGCCAAACAAACAAGGCAGGAAGTGGGTTTTAATTTGTTGTTTTTTTAGGCTCATTCAGTGCTGTGAGCTGTAAATAAATACAGCTGAATATTTTTGTGAGTAATGATTACATCATTTAAGTTATGTTAAGCTGCATGATTATTAAAAAAGGCACATTTTCAGAAAATGTGAAGTCTCGTACATGTACGTTGGTCCCATAGCAGTTCTGTCAGATATGGCAAATAGGGGAAATTTCCATAAAAAGTTGTGGATGCTAACCTAACCCTAAATGGGTCCACCTGAAGTGACCCTGAATTTGATAAGTGGAAGGAAATGGATGGATGGATGGACGGATGGAGGGAGGGAGGGAGGGATGTATGTTATGACTGGTATTCAATATTACAGGCTAAATGTGATACAGTTACTTTAAGGCTAATTGACTGTACAGTTATGTCCATATGGCCTTTATCTGAAGCTGATTAACACATGTCCCCATCTGTCATGTATCCAAAGCTTCATCCTCGGGTCATGCATGAAAATTCCAGAAGAAATCAAGCAAGCAGACCCGGAGTATTTTTTTTTAATGTAGTTTCCTATCATACTACTGTTTCAAAATTCAAGAATAAGCCTTCTGCCTCAGTCAAAGGATGTCCAGTGTATAGACTGCATTAAACTGTGCTTCACTCAGGCAAAACTTTTCAAAAGTGCACAACAAAAGCCTTAATAAGCCACTAATTGCTCACATTAATGAGCACTCTGGAGATGTAATACTGCATGGGATATTTTTGTGCACTGTGCTTTGTGCTAATGCTTAAAAATGTTTTATGGACAATGGAAAGCCTCCATTTGGCTTTCTGTTTTAAATGAAATCGTTAGCCTTCTGAGCTCAACCTCCGATGAAACGAGCAGGGTTACATTTTCACGTTTAAGAGTCACAGACTGAGTGCTGAAAATGTGGTTTAAAACTGGTGGAGTGCCCCTTTTTTTAGATTTTTGTAAACACTTTATATGCAGCAACACTACATTACAGCCCAGTCCTGGCAGCAAGAACTGACATAATTATATAACTGTGTCAATTTCAGATTAGTTATTATATTCGCAGCAGGTTACAACATCTAAGAAGAATCCCCAGACAGCTCGCATCATCTGTCTGGCAAATAAATATAGATTGAAGATGCAGAAGAAGAAAAACTGAGGAATCCAGATTGGGCCAGTTCATTCTTAAAAAGATGAATTGGGTTTCCTTGGAGAGAACACCACCCAAAAATAGCCATTATCTGTCTGTGGCAGCTTGTACTGCTGACGGTGTTTCTAAAGATTTTGAGGCTGCAGCATGACGTTACTCAGGTGGGGCAACGATAACCTGCTCCCTGAGTCATGTTTAGTTAGGGTCTTATCAGGCTCGCACAGGAGGGTGCCCCCCCACCCCCAACATAAACACACAAATAAGCTGAAGAGTTTTTGTTTTTTTTAACAGCAGCTGTCAGTCTCTGGCTGAATCAGTGATTCTGCAACACCCAGCCATTTCACTCCCTGCCTCTTTTGACCCCAGTCACACTTTGTGCTGATGATACATTAGTCCTCTATTTGGAGAAAACATGGGAAAAATCGATGCCATGAAGCCTCAGGCAGGCTCACTCGAATCTCAAATTTCTGCTACAAATATGAAAATCAATATGATAATGGACTTACAGAGGATTTTCTAGACAGATTGAAAATGTGTAGGTTAAGAATAAACTCTGGATACTATGTGCTCTTACACAAAAGCGAGGGGGGTGGATCACCCAATAGGGGTATTGACAAAGACTAACAGAGCTTATGGGCTCAATTCAAAGACAGACAGACAGACCGGCGTGCACAATACACAAATATTTTGGCCCACAGCCGACCTTTGAGGCCAACCCAGCTCAACCTGTCTACTCATCATCTTTCCGTATTTTCCAGAGTACTGGCCCCTGTTTCTCATCCATCCAAACTAATCAACATCCTATGATTACATATCCAGATTTTACTGCTTGTACACAATCTTTTGCTATCGCCATACCTGAGGTGTTAAGCAGAGATCCGTTGGAGGATGATCTCCGGAGGATTCGCAAACTGTCGCTCCAGGAGCGAGACTTGGGCAGCCTCTTCAGCAGCCGCCCTAGCCGCCGTGACACCTGACCGAAGCAGGCGCTACCAGCCTCACCTTCCGAATCGCCCGTCACCTCCTCCAGACACAGCGACACATGGCCAAGAAATGTTCTGCCCACCCTAACGCGCTCAGCTCCCCCTGATCCGACCCCAGCCCCTGCCTCCCCCTTTGCCTCCTCCTGCCCTGGGACGAGAGGTGCTATCTGTGCCATGGATGGAACATGGTGGCACCATCCGGCAGGCACCGTCCTGTGTGTGTAACCCTCGCTGGACCTCCTGTCCTGCCGCCGGCTGCCCCTCTCCCTCTGAGGACTGCACCAACGCCAGCCCCCCCAGTGCCCCCCTCTGCCATCCCAGCGCAGCCACTCTGCCACCGGTGCCACGCTCCGAATAAACAGCCCCCTCTCCACACGCTCTGCCACCCCTCCACCTGTACTCCTCACACACTCCCCCAATGCTCTCACCCCTCTCCTTGCCTCACACTGTTCCTCCTCTGGTCTACGCCTAAACGGTCGCCGTCACACCTCAGCGTGAGGACATGAGCCCTGAATCTCAGATGCACAACTTGTTCCTCTGTCGTCCTGCTGTTTTCTCTCACCACTGCTCCCTCACCCTCTCTCTTCCTCTCTCCCTCTTTCTGTCTCTGCTGCAGCACCCACACACTCTGCAGTAAAGAACAGCCGGCTTAAAGAGACAGAGACCCCCAAATACAATCACTGACCTAGCTTCTCTGAGTCTCTCTCTCTCTCTCTCTCCTCCCTTTATAGCAACAGGAGTCTTTCTGTTCCCTCAGTGGCTGACTTTCCACACTTCATTCAGTATCTGAGGACATCGTCATACGTCACAAACATCACCGCAGACGCTATCTGCACTGCTCCCCACTTTTCTGTCTCCTTGATTTCGAACTCGACAGCCTGGTGAAGGGGAAGTGAGTCAGCCATGCTGCCTAACCCCTCAACAGTGACATAGTGAATCTTGTCAGTGTGAAGAACATGCTTCACCTCAAGAGCGTGTGTGTGTGTGTGTGTGTGTGTCTCTTTGTGGGTGTTTGTGTGGGTTTCGGTGATGCGCAGTCCGTTGCTTATTAATATGCACTGTGAAAGAGAAAGAGTGAGAGCTACTGAGGGTTCTCTTCCTGCCCTACTTATAGATCTGAACAGCATAAAGGAAAAAGATGCTCACTATTCACACACAAATGTGTGACGTAACAAGGTTTTGCACTCATGTCACTGCTTTTTCTCACGGAGGTGCCTGTTTTGTTTGTTGGCCATGATGTAATGTGTGTTTGCTAGAATCCAAAATCCCCCAAATCAGCCTCACCTAACAGGGGCTTAAGAGTGTTTCTGTCAGGTTCTTTATGCTTTAACCACCTCTTCCTACACAGTCCTGCTATCAGTATCCACCAAGGGCAATCTAAATATAGCCTCTCTGAAAACCCCACTGTTCTGGCATACATACAGCAGAGGGGGCGATGAAAAGTGAGGAGAACTCAAGACACCACGCAGGTCTTTCTGCAAAAAAAATCAAACTCTTATTTGCGTGTCCTATATTTCTGGTTCTATTACGGCTAAACATATTAAGCATCCTGATGGGTGAAGCCTCTCTGTGTTTACTTTTTTTTTTAAATATAAACAAAAGCAATGTTAAAGTGAAAATAGATTATAACAGAAGCGTTGAATGGTTTAAAGAACATGGAGCTCTGTTCAATACTCAAAGCAGCTTTGTATTCAGATTGGACTTGATTTCAGCTTTAGACACGAGCTCTGAAAGAATGCTTTGGATGAAGTCTTGTTCAAACTATATTCAGCTCAGCTCTGGCAGAGCGGCAGCAGCGGTATGCACGGACAAGAAGGTTATGAGCCATTTAACACAACCCTCCTCCCATGTTTTCTTCTTCAGTGGTGAAAAGGGCCAAAGTGAAACAGTTCCTGAGACAAGGCCTGCACTGTGTGGACCACAGGAAGAGGTAGGATAAGGATGGAGTTTAAGGAAATAATACATTCCCTAGACAGACATCGGGCATGCCACGGGGCATGAAGCGTACGTTTGCCTGTGTGCTTATGCGGGGCTACCTGTAAGATAAATTCAGAGATGTATGTGAGCTCATGCTCATGAATGCCTTCGCGTTTTGTAAATTCGAGGATCACTGACCTCTCAGGGGTTCACCTTGTCAAACAGAACAGAGACACACCGGCTAACCAATGACAAAGTCCACAAAAACTGTTCATGCAAACACGTCCACCCTGAACAATCTCTAAAAAACATCATTAAAATAGTTGAATTACTGGAGAAATCCATCAGTCAATGAAGTCATTTGTAAAGCAAAAGTTGTTGAACATACGATACAGAAATATAAGGACATTTTTAAGGGCGTTCTTGCATTTGTCAACATTCATATCTCCTCATCTGAGGCTCTCACAGCCCTCTCATACAGTATATAATGGTACCAGATAACACATTGACAAATCCTAAAGTGTGCTGTGGAATATTTTACATTCATAAATCAGCTTACATCTACATTAAATCATGAATTGTCCACCTGCTGCTTGGATGTTAAATTCGGGGATTATCTCCAAAGAGGTTAAAATTGCAGCCATTTGGAGAAGGGACAGTGTAACCACAGCCAGTGCCACATGTCTTATAGATGACCTAATCCAATATATCAGGGTACTAGTGCCACGGCAGCATGGTTCTCTGAAAGCTTTAATTAAATATTAATCTGACGTCTGACTCTGTCTGTTTGTAATCCCAGTGATTCCACTCTGGAGAATTAATCCCAGAGCTGGAGACACCCAGAGCTGAGATTAGTGGGGGTGGCATTCCCCTCCTTCACTCCTGGTAAGAATATAGATTTATATATCTGCTACACACTAATTTCTGTATTTGTGTCTCTATACTGGCATTTTATAATAAGTAAGTGTACCGCACTTACTGAGCTTTGGGCACTTGGACACAAATGGGAGAACAGTGGCTAAAGGAGAAGGCTTTGTTCTCCTAATGGGGCAGACTGCTGTCAGTAAGACAGTGCATAAGTGCCCTGCCTGTCACACTCATCAGAATCTATGTTGGTTTTATGCTTTTATATGTTGTGCTCCGCTGGAGCCTGATGTCACATATGGCTCATATATGTGTTTAACGTCTTTGAGCTTACCGAGTGGATTTCTTTACCACAAATCACATTCTCAACTATCTCCCAAGAGGAGCAATAAAGATAAAAAAAAAAAAAAAAACACAGATGAAAGCCAGCAGAGGAAAGTTAAAGGCCTGCACACCAACAGAGCAGCAGACTATAAGACTGGGAACTCTGGCTATTGACAGATTCCAGTGCAGAGCAAGGCCGCAACTGTCCCAGGGGTACACGCTGCACAGCTGTTTAGGCTTCATATGCAACAAAGCCAACACAGACAGAATGATGGTGATAAATTAAAGGAAGGCAGAGGGAGCAAGGCAATAAGACAAAGATGAAGAATGATGGCTGTTTATGGTTGCAGGGCCTCTGTCTCTCACTCCCTGTCATTTGCAGGGAGAAGGGTGCGTGCATGCCGTTTCTATTTTGGCAGCTATGGCTGCATTTCTTCCCACAAAATACCTTAAAATGCCTAAATTAGCTTTGCCTGCTGACCCCCACGACTGTTCACTGCATTCACCAATGCAGTGAACAGGGGGGGGGGAGAAAAAAGTTAGTGAAGTTCTTCAGATGTAAAGAAACTGCGTGTGTGCGTGTGCATGTTTCTGAGGGTTTGTGTGCTCCAGTAATCTCTCTGCTCTCGCTCCAGTGAGCTCTTGCTGATAGCACACTAAATCAGACAGCTCTGCAGTGCTGGACAAACTTGCGCTCTTTTCCTCCATCCTTCTCTCACGTCTCTCTCTGCTCTTAGCTCTTTGTCTCTCCTGATTCCCATCTCTCGCAGTCACCCCTGTTTGCCATCCTTTACTTTCTCCTTTCATTTCTTCTTGTTTTTTGTTTTGCTGGCTTTTTTGTTTTGTTTTGTTTTGTTTTTTTACCCGCTTCATTCTTTATCCCTCCCTTTCTTCCCTCACTTTCTAATCATCCTTTTCGATTGCCCTATCTCACACTACTCTGCAGCCACAACCTCCCCGTGACAAACTACTGCTGACACAATGCCAACTCGGCAGCCGCTCGCGTTCACACACTCACACACATGCATGCGTGCATGTAGAGTATGTGCACAGAGAAACACAAAAGTACCTCGGTTTGAGCTCAACATTCATTAAACACATACCAACACAACCAGCTCAAATTGGCAGTGTTCAAACTTTGTGCCACAGAGCTGTGCGTGTAAGAGTGGCATCATCGGAGTCTGATCAGCGCACACGAATGCTGCTTCTGTCTCTGAACACATTCTCACATCCCGCAGCATCAAACTGATTTATTTAATATGTTGTCACTATTAAATGTGGCTGAGCAGACATTTCCACTGGATTTCACCAGTACACCACTGTGGATTCCATCTTCCCTTTCTTCTTTGAGCCTGGTTGCAGAGTGGGAACTCTGGGAGGCACAGCTGCAGGACAAGATAATGGGCTTTCCATGGAAGGATTTTGGCTGCCTGTGGTGAAAGATTTTTGGAAATATCCTTCCCTGTCACTCACAAAAGCACATGCACTATTTTGTGTGTGTGTGTGTGTGTGTGTGTGTGTGTGTGTGTGTGTGTGTGTGTGTGTGTACAAACACACAGTCGCAGCTATGGAAGAGTTTAGCACCCAGCTACAATGTGCCCTTCATAAAACTGCGCTCCAGAAACAAGACACGGACCTCTAAGTCAAAACACCCTGCGGTCACAAGCGCAGCCTGTTCCACACTATCTTATAAAGAAAAGAAAAAAAGCAGTAATCATACAAGTGAATGAAGCAGGGATACAGTGAGTGTGTGGTCCTAAATCACATAAGTCTGATATCACTCATTTCCACTGGGGAAAAAAACTCATTTGTAGTAGCCTGCTTTAACTACTTACTTTGACATTTGAGTGCCTGTACGGTGACCTGCCGGCTACAGGCGTCACACCAGTCCTGCTTAACGGGTTTGGCTTCGAAACGGTGTCCTTCACCCCTTTCGGTCTTCACCCGGGGGTCCATCCCCTGAGGAAAGATGGACCAGGCCTCCCTGCGGTGAGGTTCGGTACGAGCCAGCTTCACGACTCCGGTCCTGCCCTGCGTAACCCGATCCAGCGGAAGACCGCCGCTTTCCCCTTGAACTGAAACCAGCGAGGAGATGCTCTGATGCCCGCTGTCTCCGTTCAGAGAGTCCCGTCTCGCTTGCGTTGCGCTCCGGTGCCGGTGCGCTCTTTTATGTCCATTCCCCGCCGATTCGCGTATTCCCGGTCCCTTCAGCGAGGAGCTCCTCCGACCACCACGCGTGTTGTGGTTTGAGTCACAGTCCATGTTACTGTTGCAGTCGTCAGTGATGCGCCCGCTTTGACTTTCTCGTGCCCCGGCGGTGGTGCCCCTGCCGCTGTCCTGGTCCGGGCTACGTGGCGCAGAATGGGCGGACGGAGCCCCGCATCCTTCAGCGGGCATCATTCCTGCTCTTGCCGCCGTTCCCGTTTCTCCCTCAGCACTGACAGACGCATACCCGTCGCCGCTCCCCGAGCTTCTCCTGAACATCTCCCAGGATGGTTTCCTCGGCAGGATGGTTTTCTTCTGCCCGAAGAACTGCGGACCCGGCTGCTGCCCCACCACACTCACAGACGCCATTATCCTGTCCCCCCCGTAGTGCTTGTGTGTTTGTCTGTTTGCAGTGTGTAACAGTGTGTGTTTTCACTCCGTGCCCTGACTGTAAACTCAACTCTCCCCCGTGTGAAGCGTGTAGTAGTGACGCAAGGGATACGACCGTTTTAAATGCCGCGAGCGCGCTCCCCCTAGACTCCAGCGACGGTAGCGCGCATGAATTCCTGGTTAACGCCACGATTTTGGCTTCGAGCGGCTACCAGCCCGCTTCACTGCATGACATTAAACTTGATGATGAGTCACTGTAATTTGTTAGCGTTTTATTCCAGCCGGGCACTTACTGTAAATGTAAAGGCATGGTAATAATCTTCTGAAACCACTGCGTACGTTAGGCTATAAGAAAAAGAGAATGCACTGGCATAAAGAAGAAACCACAATCACAGATCAAGAAAATGCAGAAAACTACCATACTGGCTTTAGAATGAGATGCTGAACTTAATGATGATTTAGGTCTCTCATTTAAATAGTCTATGTTGTGCCAAGTGTGTGTTTTAATGGGACAGCAAATTAAAGGCCAGGATGTTTGGCATCCTATAAATTCGCCCCATTTTGTATTTTTTTTTTCTTAAAGTAGAATTACCACCTCGAGGTTGTATGCTTCCGCCATCCAATTAAGTTCTGTTTATATCCGATCTGTCTGGATACGTTCGTCACCCTCTTAAAATAATGGCCTAAGTCATTTTTTTCAAACTTTTCAGAAAAGACAAAAAACTGAACCAAACATTGAAAATATGATTTAGGTAAAAAAAAAAAAATCGTTAAAAAATGACATGGGCCATTATTTTAAGAAGGTGATATGATACATGCAGACTTAGATTTTAATAGCAAGGCGCCAAACATTATTACGGTCAATTAAGTTCACCTTTGACCTTTCAGATAAAATATATTCCATCACAAAAAAATCTAATGTATTTATGGTTTAAATTCTTAAATTATGGGGAAAAAATGCTTTGTGAGGTCATGTTATTTCTAATATAGAGCTGCTATGCTAAGGATTTTCTAATTTTTTTATTTCGGTTTTGAGTTTTTGTTGTCATTTAGTTTCAGTTTTACTCATTTCAGTTTAGTTTTTATTAGTTTAAGTCCTACTTTTAGTTCATTACTTGGAGGGGATTTATCAGGGGCAAAATTATGGTTCAGTTAGTATTAGAGTACAAACAGCACTTTCTGAAGGCAGCTGACTAACAGCAAGTTGACAAGTCACAACACATAAGAAAGGTTGTGAAACCAAAACTAAGCACACTGAGAAAAACTAAAATCAAATCCAATATCTATCTATATATCTTTTTTTTCAGAAGTGTAGTTTTTTCACTTTAAAAACAAAAACATAATGCCTCAGGTCACAATTGTTGCTGACAGTGAGGTGCAGAAAACATATTTGATTAAACTGATGTGTAGGCGTCATGCTGGATTGACACTATGTGGTGAATTATCTCTAAATGTAAAACAGAGAAGTCTGCCACACTTGTTTGTGTAGGCTAAAAACAGTGATAAACTTTTCCAGTTTGCCAGAAGCACGTCATGCAGCTGAAAAAAACCCACAGAAGCAGCTGAGCTCACCCCACCCCCCGAGAAAGTCCACGAGGACGCCCACGCCCTCCTACACACTTTCTTTCATTTTCATTCTCTCACACTTGTTTTATGTTTTCACTTCAGACTTACTGACATTTAAGAGCACTCGGGCTCATTTGCACACTCCCACCATCACCTGCCATCAAGTGACATGAAATGATTTCATCCACTTCTCTGTCTGAAAATTTTTTTTTTAGACTACAAAATAAATTTAAAAAGAATGAGGAAATAAAGTCGAGAAACAAAAGGTACTTTTCGCCCCCCTCCAAATGTCGCCTTTCATGAACAACAAATAACAAAGCCAGGATTTCCCCAGCATGCACCCACAGTCTCTAATGTCACTTCATAATGGCATTTTGGTCAGTTGTTACTAAAGTGTTAACTTCATGCCTTTCTGTAAAGAAAAGAAGACACTATGGTGAGTTCTGAGTTTCCCCTGACTGTGTTCCTTCTCTTTTATAGGGAATCCCGTGATAAAAAAAATAATGAGAATTATTTTAGCGTTCCAATAAAACACCAACAGGAACAGAAACTAATGTAGCTTAAAAACTGCAAAATACAGTTTGTGTCAGGTCTGTACAAATACAGGTCTGTATTTGTGTCTGACACAGACACAAATACAGACCTTAGTCCACATGAAAATCTACATGTGGAGCCATTATCCTGGTTATAAGCAGGTTTGTACAGAATCATACTTTACACACAGAAGCCTGGTAATACTCCCTGAAGTACACAAACACTGCAAGTAAACAGCTCATCCAGCCTTCTGAACTTTCTTTGCTGGATATTGTTAAAATCAGGGATAAAAACAAACAAACAGATTTATTATGTTCTATTTACATGTTTTTACATCCCAAATATCATCACAACCATGATAAGACTGAAATCTGGGATCCTGGTACACATTTTGTCTGGTTACATTTATTATTCAAGGTTCTCCAGATCTTCCTCTTCCTCTTCTGTGAAACAAAGAGCAAACACAACCACAAAAAAAAAAGCAGCTGACTCTGCATTCATTTTATCCAGGCTGTCTATCACCATGGCAGCCTATTACAAATACAATAACACTAAAGGCATTAATGAAGATTTTATTGAACTGCCATGCTCAGGCAGTGCACACACACACACACACACACACACACACACACACACACACACACACACACACAGAGATTTGAAGCCCTTCCTTCTCTCTCTTTCTGTTCATGTTATTGCTAAATTGATTGCTCTTATCTGCTTCCCCTTCCTATAAGAAAGACTGCAGACGGTCCTCGAAAGGAGAGCCAGAGCATTCATTAATGGCATTTAAGATGAGGTGATTGTCAGAGAGAGTGTGCGCGCTTTTGTGAGGCAAGATCCAAAGATGCAGCTCTTGTGTCACAGTGTGGAAGGTCGGGCTAGAGTTGGCTCCAGAGCTGCAGCAGAGTTCACTGCTCCCAGGCTACAGGACAAAAAAGAATGTCATCAACATCATGCTGCATATGAGTTCTGACACACTGGATTTATGAACACTCCACTGACCTCTCAATAATACTGTTGTTACACTGTAGCTCCCTCACCAAAACCTCCATTTCCTCCTTCAAATGGTGCATCCTACGACAAAGAAAGAAATGTTGTCAGGACAATCAGATACACACACAGACACACACACACACACACACACACACCTGGAGACCATCTGGTCATTGTCCTTGGGTATGATTGCTGGCTGTTGTTCTGGTCTTTTGGACTGCAGAGTGTAAAGGATTCTGTCCATAACCTGAGGACAACAATTGAAAAATGACATCATCACTGAGACGCATGACATCACTAATACGATGACTACCAAGCACAAACAAAAAGACAGCAGAGGAAAAAAGGCATATTATACTGCATGTTTATAAATATGGCATGCAGGCACAGTCTTAACTTTACAAACACAGAAAGCCCACAGTTCCTGGTTTTGTGCCAGGCATAATGAGAGCGATACTGACCTTACTCTGGCACTGCTCACTCATCTCTAAGTCTGCCAACAAGCCCGCAGAGAAAGAACTGAAGTCCTGCAGCCGGGTCTGCATCTCCAGCATAACGCTGCAAGTAAAAGCAGAGGTGCACTCGCGTAAGTTGAAGTGACAGCAGACAAGTTTTCAAACCTCTACCCACCATCCTGCACCAGTCTTGCAAAGACCGACTTGCTTTCTGTATTAAAACACTGCACATTAGGCTGGTAAGTACACAGGTTGTAAGGCTTACTGAGCCTGTAGGTCAGATGAATCTCTCCTTTGAATCATCAAGTGAACACCTGACATGTGGTTCAATCTTGTGTTCTTTTGAATTTCTACTCCTTTTTTTCTTATTTCCTGTTGCTCCAGTTGTTCCACTGTCCGCCATGGGAAAGCTATCGATGGCTACAAAAACAAACAGAAGTGCCATTCCTGTTCCTGTTTTAGTTTCTCGAGCAAGGCAGAATTTTCCACAGAGATTTGGTACCCACCAGCAGTCACGGTGGTGTTGTTATTCTGCCTTTAAACTGTCTGATCAAAAAAAGAAAACTGTCACCTTTACAATATCACTGGCAAAATTGTAAATGTTTGAAATGGGATAGAGTCGAATGAACACTAAACTTGATTTTGTTCATTTAAGCAATGCGGGGAAATTACTTCTGTATTTAATAGTCGTGCATATGATATGATCAGTAACAGAAGCACGGTGCTGATTAGGCACCCCTGTTCTCCTTAACCTCCCCACTTGCTACATATGAATTTTTGAAGGCCTCCGCAGTCATTTTCCATTTCCAAAATGAGATATCCAAATATTTAAGCGTTAAGTAAACATTCAACACATACGGTACAAGTCAAAAGTTTGGACACATGTGCGTACTTATTGCATAGTTACTGCATACTTACAAGTATTTTGATGCTTTTTACCATAATAACAAAAAAAAACTTTTAAAATTAAATTAAAATACATTTGGAAATTTCAGAAAACATATTTATGTATGTGTAAAAGATGGATGAAGTGTTCTGATAAAAAAAAAAAAAAAACTGAAGCCAATACAGAAGTGCCCTGAACCTGCAGTCATTTCTATGACCAACAGGGGGCGAATTGCTGCTGTATTCAAAAGTCTAAAGGAAGCTGGACCCCAGTTCAATGCTCTATGACCTCAGTAAAGACTTTCCTGAAGACCTTAAGGGCTCAATCTCTACTTTCAAGTCACACTGAATATAATAAAGACGCTCATTGTGCACATTTATGCTGATGGATGATGATATCAGAGATCAAAATTATGTCAAAATGATTGCTCTCCATAAATTGAGTCTGCCTCACTATATTTTAATGTTGAATAACTGTATAACTGTCACTTGCAGCACAGACGTGTTGGGGGTGCGGACACAGGTTCATGTCCGAACTTCTGCACATTTTAAAGTTAATGTGCGTGGAGTGGTGACACTGATGAACCATCATCAAATGAGAGAAAACAGGAGGATATTTCTGACTGCTGGACATATTTTTTTCATGTTAGAGCTTAATGTGACTGTATTTGCAGAGATATTAGTTTATCTAATCTGCTTACATTTTTTTCTCACTGGGCGTTTTTGTCGGTGAAAAACTCAGTGTTTAGGAATGGCGGGTGAAGAGCACAGAAGAGACAGGGGAGATATGTTACACAGAAAAAACTAACTGGGCCACACAGTAGAACTGTAGGTCTAAGGTAAATAAGTAAAAAGCCCAGCAAGTGTTACTGCTAAATATATTTACAGCTGTACAGCTGATACATCTCGCCACTTAACTAATTGCAAAGTGCTGTATGTCAACATTTAGACATGGTGGAAGTGAGAAATAAACTCCCTTTGTGCACGTTTCTCTCTTACCTGTGTGTTTTTGTTTTGTTTCATTTCTTTCTCTCTCTCTCTTTTGTTTTTTGTATTTGTGCAAAAGGCAGAGTGGATAACATACAAAATGGGGGACATTAGGATAATTGGACTGGAGCCAATCACCCAACCCTATTATGGTCATTACTAGAGCCAGAGAGGAGGATAACCCAGGATATACTCGCTGGCTAATGACTTATCAATCACAAGTCGTCAGTCAGTGAATGTGCAATGCCCCTCAGCTTCACAGACAGCTCTACCCCTCGTTCGTCACGCAAAGATGGTGAAAACGGTCAGCTTGAGGCTTCACAAGCTACGTGGCTGCATCCACTGTATTTAACCCACATTTTAAAACAAAATTTAAATACATTAATATTTGTTTAATGTTTCTACTTTACTTAAACACATTTGAAAGAGAGCAAGAATTCTCATAATACATTATAAGCTTTGATCAACTCTCTGAATGGCTGCTAAACTGAACAAACAGTTATTTTATTGTAAGAGCAGCTTGTGCTGACCTGCTCCATGTTCTTGTTGAGGCCAAAAGCTCTTTGTATCTCTGCACGCAGTCTTCCCTGAACAGAGATTTCACCCGCTTAATGTGGGCTGACAGGTGGATTCTGTCGAGGAAGAATGACACGCAGATTACAGGAGAGTTCGGGTACTTCACAAGCTGGGACGCAGCTGTGCGGACACAAATCCATAATCAGAGACACATACTCACTTCTCAAACTTGTGGATTTGCTCATCGTTGTATGCTAGCTCTGTGGTTAAAAAGAAGAAATCTGTCAGATGAATAATATGACAAACAAACAAGAAATCTATAGTATGTTCAGTCGGAGAAGTTGTGCATACTGCCGGTTATTCTGTCTTTACGATAATGCTGATGAATTGCTGTTATCTTCTGTAGCAGCATTTCCATTTTCTGAGAGCTATAAGGGGGAAAAAAAAGTTCAAATAACAAAACCAACTGTTCATCCTGCATCATCCTTCATCCCCCCCAGCCCAAGATACCTCTTATCATTGGCCAGAGTCTCTGCCAGCTTGGCCTGTTCTATCTG
Source organism: Australoheros facetus (assembly GCA_030220045.1). Classification (NCBI taxonomy): domain Eukaryota; kingdom Metazoa; phylum Chordata; class Actinopteri; order Cichliformes; family Cichlidae; genus Australoheros; species Australoheros facetus. The sequence continues at coordinate 48,420 of JASGAU010406937.1, forward strand.
CAGGTGGTCTAGTCGGGTCTGAAACTCCTGAATACCAGCGGTGTACACAGGGAGGTGTTCATGAACCTGTGGAAACGCCTCAGATTCATACACCCAATATATCAACAACGTACAAATCTACGCAAGGAGTTATGATTCAGGCTCATGTACAGCATCCGATATGAAATGGATCAGCTGTAAGCTATGCTGCCTGCATATTTATTTGCTGTCTCTCATGATATTGCAGTTCACACTTGAAACTAGAGAGCAGACAGCAGCCAGTGAACTCCAATACTGCTGCAAGTTTAAATCTTATTATAATACTGAGGCAATGTTCCCATTTATATATGATAAATTTCAGTTTATCACCCTCTAAAATTTGACACAGCACTTTATAATTCTGGTAGCGATTCCTTCTCAGGTTAATACTTGCCAATAGGTAGCATAAAAAGCAGGATGATGATGATGATGATGTTTGCTTTCCCACTGAGTCTACGATGTTTTCAGAATAAGATTACACAAATCAACTGCACCACAAACTGCAGCATCCAGAATTACCATAAAGATAAGTCAGCACCTCTAAAACTGTCCCAACAAAAAGTTTTAAACCTTCATGAACAAAAGACATTATATGACTTTTCACTGAACAGAAAATACTAGAAAACGTCTGTGCACTGAAAACCAAGCGGCACCCTGAACAACTGCATCAGTCAAGCTGGTTTCTGTTCTTTGCTCTTGATACTCACCAGCTGCAGCCTTTGACCGGCAGCAGCTGAGCCTTGATTTTCTGAAGAGTAAGGGCCCCTAAAAAAACATAACAGACATCAGAGGAGAAGGTTACGGGTTATAGATGACATTATTACAGTTCCATTATTACATTTCTTATAATCTATGACATTTACACAAGACCGAGCCTCATCTGTCAAATAGAAAATTCTACCTCAGCAAACAAGTATGTCTGAATTAATGCAAACAAGTGCGTGTAAAAGTACAATTTACCATCCCAAGTGCATAATAATGAATTTTCTGTATTTATTCTAAAAAGTCTGCGGGCAAACTTACAGTGTGCGAATCCTGTGTTCTGTGTTGAGGCAGGACTGCAGTCTGATGGTTATCATAGCGATGCTGTGCATGGCGTCTTTGCACTCATTGTGCAACTTCATCCTAAGAAATAATAATAATTAAAAAAAGGAAACACGGAGCATAAACAGAAGGGACAAAAGTCTGAAAAAGGACCGCGAGTAACCTAACTCCATGAAGAATAACAAGCAATTGTTATTTATGTATGTCTCACATGTAGCTGTAATATCCCTGCAGCAGCAACTCTCGGTGTGTATGCAGCAGCTGTACTATCCTCCGATACTGGTGTACCACACCTACTATAACCTAGAGGTTAAAGGGGAAGAGAGAGGATAAGGGATAAGAGATCTATAATATATAAAATTGAAAAAAATGTATTAAACTAATATTAGGCATGGGTGGAGCAGAAAATTACCTTGGAAAAACTGTAGTCTGCCATGACATCAAACCTGGCTGGGATGACAGGACCCTCTGCTGCAAAGGACAAAAGAAATACACATCCAAAAATATATAATTCATGGAAATATGTAGGCATGTCTCTGCGCTTGTGTATTAATAACTTTATGCTCATGCATTTCAAGTATAATTGGCATCCTTTTAAACCAGCTAATTCCTAAAAGAAAAGGTTCTGTTGTGACAGAAGGAAACACCGGGATATGACTCATATTCAAAGCTCGAGTCATAAAGTCATGTGAATAAGAAAGTTTTCAGAGGATTCGATGCAGTCCTGTGGAAAACTAAGGACAACCCATCATTCAATGTATGACTTCATCAATCTCTCACATCCTATTGAAGGAATTTTAACCCACTCTTCTTCATTTAATTCAACTGTAAAGACCCTACAATATTAGAAAGAAACCCCAGCAATCACATGACCCCCTATGAGCAAGCATTTGGTGACAGTGGGAAGGAAAATTTCCCTCTTAACAGGAAAAAGTTTAATAATTAACTTTACAACATAGCTTCAGGTCATTGAGGTTTGCGAGCATTCATTTATGCACAGCATATCAATCGGGTTGGACTGTGATTTTGCACCATTCTGAATTCTCCAAACCAGCAAACATCTGCTTTTATGCAGGTGTTCTCACTCACTGAGGATCAGCTAATCAAGTGCATTTGATAAGCTGCACCTGGCTGCTACTTACCCTCTTAATTCCTGTGGAAGCAGTGAGGGTGTATTTAATTTTTCACAGGACTACATAGAGTCCTATGAAAACTTTCTTTTTCATATTAATGCATGCCCAAAATGGAACAGCAAGGAATAAAGATACTGTCAGTCTCCAGTGCTACTCCCAGCAGTAGAATCTTTAGGCGGCACAAACTGAAGCACAAGTTCTAGAAAACAGGTCTCAGTGGATCTTAGTGGAGCGCACTATTCGCCTCAAGTCAACTCAAGAGCAAAAAGTAAGAACCATGAATAAGAAATGCTAAAAATCATAAAAATATATAAACCACTGAGAATACTGTCACTTTGTTATTGGCAATATGATGGTAATTTGAAAATCCTAGGTGACATCTTTCTCCAGCTATCACCTTCACAAGATTATCAGAAAACTTGACCTCTGACCTTTAGGTCAAGGATGTCAAGATTCAAAATTATCCAGGATTTTTAGTAAATGCATCTGTGGTATGAATTTGAACATCCTATGGCTCTCGAGTTTTGAAAATTAGCCATCTGCCCAGCAAAAAGATGACAATACCCCATCAGCCTTTTTTAGGTTGAGGTTAGATATACATGTGTTTGTCTTACGTTCTCTGAAGGGCAGGCTGGTGTTTGCTTCGGGTGCGTAACTGAGCAGAATGAGGGGCTGAGAAGGTGAAGTCCGTGGAAGATTGACCACCTTCATGCTGCCCTCCAAAGGGAGCTCATGTCCGAGGTACATGAGATGCTGCTGCTGTACCCCGATACCTGTTTGAGACGCCACCTCTTCAAAGAAGACTGACACTCTGATTGAGAGGAGGAACATACTTTATTTATTTGCCATTTGAATTCTTTAATGCTGAAAGAGAAATATATGCAACATTATCTATATGCAGATATGTGCAGAAAAAGGATCAACACTCTAATTAGTTGTAAAAACTTTAGTATGTCATCATGTGTCAATAATCATACTATAATCATTTCATTTATTATCTTTTAAACCTTTAGCATAAACAATGCCAAAATAATAATGGTTGAATTACTATAAACTGAGTTGTTTATACAAAACTAATTGTAAAACAATAATAATACTATATGTTCATAGTTTTTGTCTTTTTTTCAGTATTGGCAGACACACGAACAGGAACCGCGGGGTGGAAAGAAATGAGGAAATATGAAGCAACAATGACTTACAGTCCTGATTCTGCCTGCACAAAATCACGATCCTCAAATTACAAATTGCAAATGTAACATACAAATCCACTCTATTCTTAAATGCTCCGAGTTCTGCTGCAGGGATTCAATTAACTGAGAGTGAAAGGCTTTATACAAGCAATTTGAGATTACAGATATAATCCACAGCTCAGTACAGACTTTACTGACATTACCACATTAAAACTATTAGACACATTACACCTCATTATTCTGCTGCTGCGTGTTTCTGGCACGAATTCTAGAAATCACAGTGGTTTCACGGCGTCAGTGACAAATGTAACCTTTCATCAAGATGCAAACAGCGTTTTATTATTCAAAGAATTCTGCGGGCTTCAGATTGCTTTGTTTGAGTCTGATCTGAATACTGAGTGTGAAAGGCCCGTGCAGACTTACGTGTTGTAGTGGTGTATGCAGATACAGTGTGCCACGGCCTGCTGCAGAGAAAAGAGGTGAACTGGTTGCCGCTGCAATATATCTGTGGTGGCTGTGAAGAACTGGTCAAAACCCCAACACCTTTCCTGGTCGGCCTCCATTATACCTGCTAGTACTGGAACCAGATGCACCCTCAGACCCCTACAGCCATAAAGACACAGCGACAGAGAACAAAGAAAGAGAATGACGAGACAAAAAAGGAACAGAGTTTTAATGGTGATGAGGAATCACAGGATTCACATATATAAATATGCTTTAGTTGCTTTTATTAGGTGACATACTGTGACAGCTGGCAGCTGTGAGGTAGGTGGTAGCTCCACTCTATGGGTCCGCCTTCTACCCGCTGTACTCCAGCTATCGCCCCCATAGGCTTCTCTGTGGTTATTTTGAACCTGC
>JASGAU010406937.1:52708-70309 GCA_030220045.1 Australoheros facetus
AACATGTAGCATGTCCTGCTAATCCACACTAGTTACTGGTATGGACGAAGGCTGGCATGTGAAGTTTGAGACTTAGCTGTGATTTAAGATTGAAGCTTTAAAACTCAGTGCTACTAGAAGAAATCTATTTTCCATATCTAATATATTAACTCACATAATGGGCTTGTTCCTGCGTGGTCCTTCATATGGTGTGAAGGGAAGGCTCCCAGTGGCAGCATGATACAGGGTCACACCAATGCTCCACAAGTCAACGCTCACTCCATAAGATTTGTGATGAGGCTTACGCAGCACTGCACGTTCATACATGTCTGGGTGCTACACACACACACACACACACACACACACACATGACATAGAGTAAACACAACAAAGTCTGCAGAGTAAGATACCGTCACAGTGAGGTAGGTGGACTGATGCACACAGTGTTGTGCATCAGTCTATTCTACATAGCTCAACTAATACATTTGACCACTAGATGGCTACCTAGCCCTAATCATACAGGCTGCTTTGAAATATTAAGATCTGGGCTCAGATCAGAGTTTACAAGGTAAGATATTCCCATGGGGAAATGGGGCAAAGCAAAATGGTTTCGTGGGGATAAGGCTGAAGGCCCAACTGCCAGTGTAAAAGGAAGCAATTTAATTAGTGCAATAAAAGACTGTAATTACTGAAAGCTTTTACTTTAAGAATCAACACTCCTCATGAACATGTTATTTTTATGACAGCTAAAGGCGATGCAGTTTCTGCAAACAAGCCTTAAGAAATATCTTTGAAGAAAAACTGCAAATACACAATAATCTAATGACTGCCCATCAAGACATCCTGCTGTGAATGCTTTTTGTTGACCCGAGTTATGGAATGAATGCACTTTCTCAGCCCTACACTTAGTGTAAAGATTTTCTGTTTGAAAGAGCTCCCATCATAAATGGTCTTTACAGCAGTGGTAATGGAACATAAATGCAACAGTCCATTTCAAGGCCACCTGCAGGCTAACCCAAACCTGAAAACAATTATGTAAGATGACTCCATGTACACTGCATGGTGGAGACAAATTCCAGAAATGCTCAGATCTCTTCTATTACTTTACTACCTTAACCTGACCTGGCTTTTTAAAAAATATGTCTCTTGCTATGTAAATTACTTCAAACCAACCCTAACCCTGAAACTTGGTGAGAAGGTAAGGAGAATCCTTTCATGTCCTGGTTTTCTGAATCGGATGCATACAAGGGTTTTATACAAAGATACTGTAACACACCCTTTTCTCTAAGCTACTTTCAGCCGCTTAATTATTTTTCAAGGGGTTGCAAAAACAGATGGACCCGCATGTTTGATGTGACAGTTTTTTTGTTTTGTTTTTTTACATCAGACACCCCTCCTGATGCAACCCTTCCATTTGTCCAGTCCTGGACGCTAACTGTGACCCCTTGAGGCTGAGTTTGTGTCTCAAACTGTGGATCTTTTGCATGAAATGCTTGTTTTATGCTTAAGCGGGGGTAATGCAAACACAATTCACGGACCGCCTGTCTACCTGCAGAAAGTGTTTGTTGTCGATGGAGGCAGTGTACAAAATATGTGGTACAATCAGTCTGCTAGCCACGGAGAACAGCAAAGCTGTAATATACAAACAGCTGAAGTGAAACAGAGTGCTTTAAAACAATGAAAAGTGTCCCCCGCAGACGCCGTCTGTGCTTTCCATGCTGTATGTTTTGATCTTTGATAAGTTTTTTCTTGCGTCTCCTGTTCAGCATGCGAGCGATGCCTAGGTCATGCACATCCAGAGACGTGCAGTTGGGATTTTGGAGGACTGTACAGGAGCACGTTTCCGGTGAGTGAAAACCCCTCTCTGTTTGCTGTCCAAACAGAAACACGCACGCAGGCGGATACATTTTCAGAACCATAAATTACACTTAAGGCAAATGTGTTAACCCTGTAATGAAGCTTCACTTATTGGAAGGTCCTCAAAGTATTTAGCAGACCTCGCAAAGGCATGCATATTCCCACAAATGCACGCTTACTGAGTCTATCTTACCAGATACTCTTCGGTTCCATAAATGGATACAAACTTCTCGTCATCGTCGAGCTCTCTTGCTGCTCCAAAGTCTGTCAGCTTGTACACCGACTTGCCGTCCTCCCCAACCTGCCGCATGATGTTCCCTGGCTTAATGTCCCGGTGTACCACTCCATTTTCCCGCAGGTGATTCATACCCTGCACTAAAGAGGTCAGAGGGCAGAATGCTTCAGAAACAGGTGTATAAAACTACACACCGATATCACATATACACACACCCACCTATACACTGCAATACTGTAAGGAACTCTGTTTCAGCCAGACCAAAGGCGTTTTCTGGCTCTTCAAGCAGGCTGAGGAGACTCCCTCCAGAACAATACTCCATCACCAGCACCTTCTGTTTAGAGGGAAGCTATCAGGAGAGGGATTAATTAACCACGAGCCGTGCTTCTTTTACATGCTGTTCAAACAGAACCACAAATTCAAAAAGATCTTTTTTTTTTTAATCCATCTCTTTGTGTTTTCTCACCTCTTCCACAGTGAACAGCCTGACAATATTATTGTGGCTGAGCTTCCGGAGCATCTCGAACTCCCTCATCTGGACCTCGTGGGGGCGGTTGTAGCTCACTATGTTAAACACCTTGACGGCCACCAGCTCACCCGACCTCTGCACACACGCGTGCACATTCACATCAGGATAATAATGTGTCACAACATCATGTAAGCACGTCAGCAACAACCAGCATCTCTGAAACCACAGCCTTTCTTATCGCACATCCTGGTATCGCTCTGAGCAAAGAAATGAAAGAGCAGGCTGGAACTTCAGAGATGATGGCAGCAGTGATGTCAATGAGTTTTCCTGTGAGTATGATGGGATGCGGCTACCTTATGGCGTGCCTTGTAGACACTGGCAGTAGCCCCCTGCCCAAGGACATCTTCTAAAGACCACAGGTAGTTTGCTGTACTGGCTGTCATCCCTGACATACTAGAGGAAATGAGAAGGGAGGATTATTATTAATAGAGAAGCCTTTGAGAGATAGAAACAGTGTTATTCATTCATAAAACCAAGTGCTGAAATGAGAAGGCTGGTAGAGGATAGCATTATGCCCTGGTGTTGTAGGCTGGTTAAGTTCATGTCATCACCAGTGGCGGCGCTAGGGGGTGCTATAGCTCCCCCTGGAAAAGTCATAGCACCCACCTAGAACTCCCCCAAAATAGCTTGTGTGTGTGTGTGTGTGTGTGTGTGTGTGTGTTGAGAACTGAAAGAACAAATGATCCTTCATAGTCCCCCCCCCTAGCACCTGCAGAAAAATATTTCTGGAGCCACCTCTGGTCATCACAGCAGCCTTTTTGCCATTAAACAGCAGGTGTTACTGGGATTAATTAAACAGAGAAGTAAATCCACTGATATAACTAACACCGGTGTTTACCTGTTACTAAACTTCAAAATGGGTGCTCTAAGGCGACTAAGTGCGTTAATAACTAGTTAGCTACTTAACGTTAGTTAGTAAAATGAGCAAGTTCGTGTTTCAAACTGATGTAAGAGCTGCAGTTCTGGCTGACCTGGAGTCGGTGGTGCCGCTAAGTGGTAACGTGTGAAAAGCGTCTGTTTTTACAGCCGAGCCGCCGGAGAGCTGTCCAAACAAATGCTGGTAATGTCGCTCCCACTGCTCTGCGGCTTACGGTAAATACAGCTCATCCGAAAACAAAATACGCCTACGTGTGAAATTTCTTCCGCGGTGACAAACAGCGACTCGTACCTGGAATGGCTGCTTTCCGGACAGGTGCGACACGGAGAGGACCTGCCGCTGAAGACGAGCTCAGTTTTGCGAGGGTCACTTTGTAACGTGGATCCAAACGAGTTTGTTGAAAGACAGCAGCTGTCAGCATCGCGCTGCGGGGTTACGATTTAGGAAGTGCGGACTTTACAGCGTGGGGCGGACTTTACGTGATGGCGGAAATGTAAATTCCTTCTGCGCCTAAGTACGCGGGCCAAAACTTGTGTGAATGAGAAACTGGGAGTGGAAACCCCTGGAGCCATGCTGGGAATATATTCAGGTTAAAGGGAAGTCAGAGAAAAAAAAAAATCGCTTTTCTTTTTTGTTACTATTTTCACATCGCCAGTGCCCCCACCCTCTAAAAAAAATGAATTGATGAATGTGAAAATTATCCTCTTAATTTTGCTGTCTTCCCAAAAAGTGATGGTCTGCTAAAAATAAATAAATAAATAAATAAGTGATTGACGATATTTCTGATTTTCTTTTTCTTCGTTCTTTCTTTTTTAAAATAACTAAAACCTTTGCTGATATTGTTAAATAGGCTGCAAACAACAGGATTTACGGTTTATATATAAAATCAAGAATTGACCTGTTTTGCAAGTATCTTTATGACTCCTTGTTATTATACCTACATTATAATCAGTCCAGTCCTTTTTGGCCACTTAAATAGGGGCAATCACTTTTTTGGCACCACACCAATATTTAAACAGCTGTAAATGACTTGTTGGCCTATAATCTTACAAACATCTCTCTCATGAATGACATCAAGTCATTTTGAAACAGAAACAACTTTCCTGTCACAAAACATTAAGTGTCATGCAGATTTTCTGCGTAAAGAATTTCACCTGAAACCTTTCGTTTTCATCTTCAGGTAAAATGTGTCAGAAACCATTGTTGCTGTGCAGGAATGTCTACGTGACATAGGCTCACATGAGGGAAAGAAATAAGGGCCACTCTTTGAATAATAGCTCAGGTGTTATTACAGGTCATAAACCCCACAAAGAAACTTTGTGTTTGGCCTACACTCAACATATTATTGTTTATATGTGTCAGTACTGATCCCATATCCTTGAAGTTTATGATTATTTACAATATAATGACATGATGATGATCATGATAGAGAAAAACAAGTACACCCTCTTTCTATTCTAAAGATTTATGTATCAAAACATGCTAAAAAAAAATCATCTGGCCTTAAAATGAGGTAAATACAACCTCAAATAAACTTCAAAAACATGACCTTTTAGACCATATCATTATTTATTTAATAAAAATGATGGCAAAAATTGAAAAATTGGTGAGTGACAAACTAATTACACTCAGTCATTCAGCAGCTTGTAGAATCATCTTTAGCAGCAATAAGTTGATTTAACTGTTTTTTGTGTGACTTTATCAATCTCTCATCATTGTGGATGCTACTGCAAAAGACAGACACACCCAAAAATCTCTAATTTATGGAAATGTGTAGGTATATCTGTGTACTTGTGTATTAACAACTGTGCACTCACATATTTCAAGTGTGATTGGTATCCTTTTCTAATTCCTCAAAATGTTTATGCTGTGAGATGAGGTGATTCTGGCATATGATTCATATTTAAAGTTCTCAAGTCATACGTTCATGTGAAAAAGGACATTTTCCAAAGGACTCTCTGGAGTCCTTGAGTCTGGGCCTTATACACCTTTGCAGTCAGTGATGGTCTGGAGAAGATATCCATAGAGGGACCTCTACAGGCTAGGCAATGGCACCCTGACTGCCATTAGGTATCGGGACGAAATCCTTGGACCTATCCTGGCGCAGTGGGTCCTGGGTCCCTCCTGGTGTACGACACCATACCAATGCCCTGCCTCATGTGGTGAAAGTATGCAGGCAGTTCCTGAAGGAATTGATATTATTGACTGGCCCCAACACTTGCCTGACCTAAATCCAATAGAACACCTCTGGGTCATTATGTTTCGGTCCATCAGATGCCACTTCAGACTGTCCAGGAGCTCAGTGATGCCCTGATCCAGGTATGGGAGGAGATCCCCCAGGACACCATCATCTCATTAGGAGCGTGCTCCTGTCATGGTCCGGGGTCCGTTGAACCCTGTGTGTTTTTGGTTTGGCTTTAATTTGTCTGTTCTGGGGTTTTTCTTTTGTTGTGGGGTTTGGTTATGTTTGATTTTCTAGTTCAGGGCTCTTCAACTCCAGGCCTCGAGAGCCCCTGTACTGCAGATTTTAGATGTGTCTCTGCTTCAACACACCTGAGTCAAATATAGAAGTCATTAGCAGGACTCTGGAGACTGCATACTGAGGAGGTAATTCAGTCATTTGATTCTGGGGTGTTGGATCAGGGACACATCTAAAACCTGCAGGACAGGGGCTCTTGAGGCCTGGAGTTGAAGAGCCCTGTTCTAGTTCCTTGTGTTCAGTGTCAGGTCTGCGTCTCTGTTCCCTTGAGTCACTTCCTGTTTTATTTTGACAGTCTCGTGTTCCCTGTGATTTCTGTTTAGTTTTGCTTCCCCTTTGTCATTAGGTTCATTTGGTTCACCTGTCATTCCCTGTTGTTTTCACTTGCCCTAATTTCCTTGTGTGTATTTAAGCCCTCAGTTTTCCTCTGTTCATTGTTGTGGTGTCATCCTTGTTGCCCTCATTGGTCCCCGCTTAGCTGTGTGTGTTCAGGTTTAGGATTTTGTTTTTTTCCTTCTTCCAGGCTTTGGGAGTGTTCTTTGCCTAGGTAGATTTCTTTTGTGTGTGTGTGTTTCATGTTAATTTACAAATAAAGCAGTTTTAGTTTAAGTCTGCATTGCGTCCTGCATTTGGGTCCTTCCCTCACCACACAGCCCCCCATTGTGACAGCTCCGACATCGTCAGGCACGCATTCAGGCATGTGGGGGCCAAACAAACTACTGACCACTACTTTGAGTTGCTGTAGTTTGGCAAAATGGACTAGCCTGCTGCATCATTTTTTTTTTCACTTTGATTTTTTTGGGGCATCTTTGAATTTAGTCCTCTGTAGGTCGATCATTTCCATCAAATGATGTGGCAGCCTTTCATTCCTAAAGCATTAACCAGCCCATATCAGTGTAGAGATCCAGCATGATTTTTTTTTCTCATTGAGATCTCATGTATTTTCAAACTGGTCCCTTAATTTATTTTTTGAGCAGTGTATTTACCTCATTTTAAAACCTGCTAATAACCTGTTTTTTGTTATATCCTAATAGATAAAAACCTCAGAATTTAAAGAGGGTGTACTCTCTTTGACTGCATATGGCTCAGTAATAGTTTAACACATCTACGTCTAGACTGGGATATTTATGTGTGCAGCTCATGTAGAAACTAGGAAACAGACTGTGCAGTTGAATTTGGGAGGTTTGTAGGTTATTACACTTTTCTCTGAGGTTTCTTAAATCTCTGTAGGGATGCGCTAATAAAGATTTTTTTTCTCACCTGATCAAGCTTCCAGTCCCTCACCTCAGCATTTCTGCTGGTGCTGATCTGATACAGCATCCTGTTTCCCCCACTGTGCAGATCTCACTTTAAACCCAACACACAATTCTATTCATTTTATTTTCTTAATTACAATAATAGTCATAATGTAACTTTAAAGTCCATATTTGACCAACTCTTCCCCCTTTTCACTGTTTTTTCTAATACTGAAGATATAATAGAGTATTCATCTATCTCTCTGCTTGCCACTTTGAAGCCCCCCCCCAAACCTTGTGCAGTGCATATTTGCTCTTTCACATAGTAATGCTCAATAATAAGTAATATAAAAGTAGGAAAAGTTGGAAATAATATCTTAAAGGATGACTTCCTGGAAGTTTCATGTTTTCAATTCACTGATACAAACAAATCAAGAATCTTTATAGCAAGCAATGTTTATTTAAAAAAAAAAAACCCAGATCTACAACAAGAACTACACGTGGAATATTATATAAGGCCTATTTGATTAAACTACTATTGCTATTACTGTACAATATTGTACCAAAAAAAGAGTGTACCTCTGTAATGTACAACATTGTATTTACAAAGTAAATCTGAACACAGGATTCTCCAGTAATACAGAGACAACTATAAATAGATTTGACATTAGTCTGTTTTTCTTTTTTAGTTACGCCGTTTTCAAATGGACACAAAAAAATGCATATGTAACAATATTCAACGCCTACATATCATCCCCACACAGTTAGTCCACATGCAAGCCAAGTTGTTCAAGTGCACGATGATTGATTTGAGATCAAAGAGGCTCCCAGTTCCCTTTGGACAGCACAACTGGGACGAAACACACCAACCACCCACATGCATGTCTGTATGTGCGAGAGTGTTTGTGTTGACAATGTGATTTCATATTTTGGCACCACAACCACACACGCGCACGATCCCTCCAGTTCTCGTGATGAGGTAAGAGCAACACAAATACACCAGGAAACACACAATCAGTATACAGTGATTAAAAATAAACCTTAACACTAACAATTCATTACCTGGGAGAGAGCATCCAGGAATGCAGTATGTGCTGGGTAATGTGAGTTTAGTATTTATTCAAGACGATTACAAAAAAGGCTTTCTTCCTCGGGTTTGGGTGAAGACAGCTGGCAAATGAAGACATTTTAAGTATCCCTGTACGCTTTTTAATCTGGTGACATTTATACAGTGCATATCTGTTCAGCACTTAGGCGGCTAGTACTCCAAAACACTGGAGAACTTTGTGTCTCCAGACAGTCGCTGTTGGGTGGCATTCATTTTTGCGTAGGCAAGGGCTGGGTGAGGTGCAGACATACTCTGTCAGTGCATGCTCACACAGACGCACGCACGCGTGCATTTACCCCAGGAAGCTACAAAACTCCACATTTTACAGATTCTGAGCATTTAAAAACAAAACAAAAAACAAGAATATAAACAAACTTTGCTTAAGAACGCATTCGATGAGGTGGTTGGTTGTGCTTTTATATAAACACACTCAAGAGGATCCTCAGCTCCATGCTTCCAGTTATCATTATGATTATTAAATATACATACACACTGTTAGAATAATTAAACCCTTTTTACTGTTATATTTGAAGTATATAGTTAAAAGGAGCAAGATGTAGCTTCGTTTGGAGTTATCGCACAGTTGGCACTGCAGAGACGAACCAATGCGATCAGCTGGCTTGGCTATCGTGGCTGCTGTCAGTGGCCCCAGCATGCAAGGAAAACCTGAAAGGCGTTTAGCTGCCACAAAACAAAGCACTACCACACATACATTTGGAGAAAATGTACATGTGCATGTACAGTCCAACATTACATATAAAAATGCTGGGTTTCAGTGGTCCCCTACACACATAACAGCGCTGCGGGAGACAAGCAGCATAATGCCACAAATGACCAGGGTTTAGTATTTGTATTGCTTTATGTAGATCTAGAATTATTGTTGGCCTTGTTAGGTGCAGTGTATTTTATGCTCCTGCTGTGGTAGTAATACTAAACAGCACATTAAAAAAAATTCCAAAACATATCAACGCTGAAGGAAAAGAAAGTAAAGCTCTCGATCATATTACTTGCACAGATATTTGGACCAGTTTTCATTCTTTTTTTTTTTTTAAATCATCCCAAAGGTCTGCCTTTGACTCCAGCTTTTCACTCCTGAAGCAGCAGGTCAGTGTGTGAGTTAGAGCTCAGCATTTCACAGTCTATATTCAGAAATCAAATGTTCCCATCTGGTCTGCTAGTCGCGGGGTCATTAAAAAGACAAAAACGCTGTTGTGTCTACTATACAAAAAAAAACAACAAAAAAAAACAGTGCTTTTTGTTCCTCATATAGATCTGTGTATAAAAGGCAAGTAACACACTTGCACGCCCACTCAAACACAATTTCATACATCGCAAACTAGTGTACGCAAGCTCCAGGGGCTGTAGGAGTCCACCCTGAGTCCTGCTCCCTTGTAAAAGATTTGAAAATCCAGCAAAGTCTGGAATCTCTGTGGTGGCAAGGAAAAGAAGTGTCTTTGAATGGTCAGCATTAGCTGAGCTGCAGCAAAGCAGAGCTGCCAGGAGAGGGCCGATAAAAACTTGACACTTTTTAAATTGAACATAGCATGATTAAGAGCTCACCTGGACTCCGAGAAGTGAATGCTACATGTGAGAAGTGGGTTAGGGGTCCTATGTGTAACAAGTGAAGTGCTTTTGGCACCTGATAGAAGAGCTGTAAGTATCTAAGAGTTTGTAAAAATTAGAATTTCGGTTTTGTAATCTAAGCAGGGCAAGATTTATCATTAGACTGGGATGGAGGTGGAGGAGGTGGTGTGTGAGGGAGAGAGTGCGTGTGGCCTGCAGGTGGAGGAGGTGGTGTAGGGGGAACAGTGGAGGTTGGGGAGCCCATTGCTGGACTGCCAGTCCCTCCTCCACTCTTTGGGAATACCACCGGCTTGGGCCTTGTTGCTGGCGGGCGCAACTCTCTGAAGGAAGATACGGATGAAGAGTGAGAGGTGGACAAAGAGGGAGATGTGGCAGAGGGCAGGGGGCTCCGTGGCTGGCTCTTAGCAGGGCGGAAGGAGGAGGGCACGTCACTCGCTGACGACGCGCTTCGCTGAAGCTGGTGGGCGTGTGAGCCTCCCTCATTGTCCCGCAACAGACGGGAGTGGAGTGGGCTAGAAGGCTCCGAAGCGCCTCCTCCACTTTTCAGCTGCTCCAGTGTGTCCAGGACCACGTCGGGGGCATGTGTATGCTTTGGGGTGCTCTGTCTTTCCAACTTACTGAACTCACTTATAGTTGTCTCAATGTCCTGTAACACAGGAATTGGACATACAGTAAACTCACACACAGACACAGAAATGTTCCAACCGATCATAGTTCAAACTGAAGAGAAAGCAGTACCTGTGAGTGGTGATCCACCTGGGCTATAACTTCAGGGTCCAGTGGTCTGTGGTTGCTGAAACTCTTGGAGCGCCCTGCTGCAGCTGTCTTCCGTAACTGTGGACTCTCCACCTAAAAGTGTCACAATGGCCTCAATTAAATGTTTTCCTAGGTGATAGCAGTCTAGTCACTACAAGACTGCATGCTAAAGATAAAAGCAGCTACAGTGACAGTACCTTGGTCTTGAGTGAGGAGTGGCGAGTAACTGAGTTGAGGATGCTATGTGCGCTCACAGGTCGTTTGTCTCCAGTTTCTTTTACCAGGGCCCCGCCAACAGGAAGAGAAGCTGTCCTCACCCCTCCTCCACTGGTTCCTGGACTTGTACTGTCGCTCTCTGAGCGGAATGCTCTTCTAATGTTCCCGGCCTCTGGCCGTTTCCTCATCCTGAATGAGACAAATGTTTTACTGTTTTTTCTATATTGCTGTGAATCATTAACAAGGGTTCAGGAAGCGAAGGGCAAAGCTATCTGAAAACAACAAACCCGCGTATAACTAACGTTATGAACTTACACCTGACTGAAATATTAGAGGACATATCTGCACATGATACACACTTGTTCAGGTTGGCTAGATAGACGTCAGCTACATGAGCTCCTGTAGGAGAGGCAGCACTGCCTCTAGTGGACACTCTCTCCTCCAGCAGATCCCTGCTGTCCACATCTGGCTTTGGACTTCCTCGCCCCACATCAGACCTGCCAGAAAGGAAAAAAATAAATAAATAAATAAAATAGTACAATTTTGTTACTCTTGCTGTGCTTCTGTGTTGCATCAAACCAGCAGAGAATAGATTCCACACTGACACATTACATCTGCAAGAAAAAGCTTATTTTAGGGTCACTTTCCATCTATTTAGCAGCTACTACAATGGCTTCTTTCTAAGTGCACAAAACTAGACTGGGGTAAGGAAGCATGAGCAGTCATAAAACTGTCTCAGCTGCACTAAATAAATAAAACAAATACTAATCCTGGATTACATCACAATTTATATACAAATGGTATCTCTATAAATCCCTGAACCCATTGTAGTAATCTGCAATGCAGCTGCAGAGCAATTAGCAACAATGGAGGGACAGTGTGGTTCACATTTTTCTACTTGGGTAACAGGGAGGAAAAATCCTTACACTAATGTAACAAGCCACTCAGCTTGCTTGTACATACACAACAGGCTAAGTTGAGGAGGAAATTGATCTGCTATGATATGCAATCTGTATGATTGCACTTCCTTAGCAACGGGGATTTCCACTGGACTAATTTCTGTGTTTACTCATGGCCAGTGTTTGACGCCATTCCAGCTTATGCTTTTGTTCCAGTTTAATCAGCATTCATATCAGACAAAAATACATAAATAAGATCCAATTCACCAAATATAACAGTTTGCTTTCAAAAAAATATTTTTGTTCCCTCTTCCCTCTTAAACATATGTTGCTTCTGTCAAGATTAATTACTGGAACAGATCTTACGTGTCTTGGACCACAATATACTGGTGTGGCACCAGTCCATCCACTCCATTGTGTCGTCCCTCCCACCAATCGTCAGAGGCCCGGTGGTATAGAAGCAGAGAGGCACCTTTCTTGAACGATAGTTCCCGACCGGTCCGGCCTGTGTAATCAAATCTAGCGATGGCTTCGATTGGATCAGACTCTGAAACAGCCAAGGAGCCTGAGATTCAGAGAATGGCAGAAAGACACAGGAAGTGACAGAGGAGCGAGAGCAGCAAATGAGGGAACAGAGAGGTGTGAGAGAGAGGAAGCCTGATTAGTGAGTAGCAAGTTAGTGCTGCTTCATTCAGTGACTGCACAAAAGTTAAAAACTGCTGGGCAATAACATAACAGATTAAATAACAGGTTAATGGGAGCAAGATGTGAGCTTGCATAAAAAGTTAAAGCTACAGTAACTGGTTAGGAAAGCAGGAGATTCTATCAACTGATGAAAAACAAGCCAGCATAAAGCACATATAGTGCATGTAGTTAGTTTTGTATGCTTCTTACCATCTTCACTGTTGTGGCTGACAGAGACAGTGTCAGGTGCTGGCTCTTCCACAAGGGGGGGCTCACAGTGTGGACCGTCACTATAGTGAACAGAGGGCAGCAGGAGTCAGAGGATACCATGCCTCAGTGATATCATACATTGATAACTCACAATCTGAGCTCACAGTCTTCTTCTGAGCTACATACCAAGTTATAGTTGCAGACCAAGTTGTGGTCTGCACTTACATAGTCCCCTTTAAGCTTAGACGGGTTCTACATAGCGCTTAACGTTGTGTTCACCCATCCACAGAAAAAGGAGCTGAGCTGCTCGCCTGCCACCCGAGGGGGGTGGTTGCGGCTTCTTGCCCTCATTAGTGAGTACGTTCCATGACAAAGGAACACACACACATTACATACAAAATGTGTGTGTGTATATGCATGTATGTATATGTGAATGTGTATGTATGTGTATCTACAATGGCAAATCCTTATATACCTCTATTTTTTTCTGTTCTCTCTGTTTTTTTTTTTTATTTTATTTTCACTTTCCCTCTGTCTCTCCTCTTTTTACCCCTTGCTTTCTGCCTGTCAGATCTGGCATGAATAAATAAAATAAAAAACACAAACATCAACAAGAATAGCATATAGAAAACACATAGAGCTGTTCTTGTAAAAGGAAATGTGTTTGATACAATAGTGCATTCAGCTCATGATTGTGATTGCGAAAACTGCCAGACATGACAGGCTTAAAGAAAAAAGAAAGAAGCAAATTAGGGTTTAATGTCTTGTCCAAGGACACTTTGGGCCCGGAGGGGCTGGGTATCAGACTGCTGACTCTGCAATACCCTTTGATGCTTATATCACACTCTACTCAGTATTGAGACCACAACTATATTGTAAACTTGTGTGGTCCTTGAAATCACATTACTCTTCAAAGTCTGCTGTCAGTCCCTGCTCAGATTTTAAATGTTATAAGATCTAGAATTTGTTTGGGGAGCATCCAGAACTATAGCAAGAATTTTAGTGAGGAAGGCATCTGCATCAGCATTTGTCTTCCATGCCTTCTCAGTAACCTCAATCAGATAAACAATACTATGGGAGAGTCAGCAGAAATGAGAGGAAAGGAGAGATGCAACAAATTGTCTGCTGTTGAACTGGGGAGGCTCTGATTCACGGTCACTTACTGCCCCCCCAAACCAAAGCAACATTTTCTGCATTTAAGTCCAGTGTGCAAGTTTTCACTGTCAGGAATGGTGTTTTGGAAAAATATATTCCTTACTGAGCAATGTACTAATTTACTTATTGTATAAGTTAATTTATTGTTATTAATATAGTCTCTCTTTTGAGATATAATAGCAGGAAAAACATTGACTGCTGGAATGTATTGTCACTTGCGGGGAATGTGTTAAGATGCATAAATAACTAAAATAATGAAATCACAGAATTGAATACCCTGTGGGTGTATTTTCTGAAATGATAGGACACAAACTTACAGACTCGCTTTGGTCAATTACAACCCAGTTAGTATATGCGAGCGTGAAAACTAGTCTCCATACTTTGTGCAACACAGAACAAAAGCTGCTGCAGCATGACATACAGTCTATACAACTTTAATGACTGCCGGTAATAATAACTGGTGCCCAGGTTTGTCATTATAGTAAAATTGAAAGTAACCATTGTGTGCACTGTGGTGTGCGAGTGTGTACATGCTGTGCTCTGCGGTCAGGCGGTGCTTTAATCTTTAGTGTGACAGAGGGTAAGCTGATCCTCGTGGCTCCTTACACAGAGTATGGCAGACAAGCTCTCTATCACTCCCCGACAGCCCCTAAATCAACCACCTGCCCCCCCCTACCCCATTTCTGGCCTCCTCATCATCTCTGAGTTCCTTCTACAGTAGCTGGACAGACTTAGAATAGTTGAAAGATCCCCCCACAGGGTTTTAGGAGTGGGCTTTTATCCCCAGGTCTCACCAGAAGTCCTCTCCTATTCCAGGAATAGTGTAGATTGGGCCTTGCAGGTCCTGTAGTCCAGGAAAGATGGTGTCATGGTGGATGATGATAGTTTTAATAAGTTCGTTGACATGGGCCTGGCAAGAGACCTGGTCATGACCCTCAGGGACAGACATCAGGGTGGGGCCAAAACAGATGGCCAGGTTGTAGGGGTCCATCATGTTTTCCTCACTGTACTGAGACAGGCTGAGCAGAAGAGAAAGCAGAGTCTCAAATACATAATATACACTCAAACAACCATAACATGTCATTTATAACCTAGCGATGGAGAGACTCCAGTGTGTGTGTGTGTGTGTGTGTCAGTGAGTGAGAAGAAGCAGGAGTACAGGAGTGACTGTAAATCACTCAAGTAAAAGAAACTCCCCATCTCTGCATGAGCTGTCTGGGACCACTTGGTTTACCCATGAGTCTCAGATGTCAGGTCTTGCACACCCAATTGCTTTTTATCCTTTCTTTGCTTTAGCTACCTCCCTTTAACTGAAGAGTTTTGTCACCGATTTCAAGGACGGACTGGGCAGAATGGATTGTGTCTTTTTCTTGTACATGTATGCAGAGTATTTTTGTGGTCTTGCTCTTAGTTTAATATACTTCTTTGGACTGATATGAGATTAGTAAGCCTTTAAAAAGGCTTTTTTTGTTTGTCCTTGTCTTTTTTTTTTTTTTAAGAGAGTGCATTTTTGTGATGAAATCGAGCTCATTTGCAATATTGGACTACAAAAATAAACTTTATTTGAAGGAGGAAATTGAATAATTTCTCAGAGAGGAAAGCTTCCAGTTTCTTGAGTAAGTAATCTTGAGTTTCTTTGGACTTTTATTATGGCCTGTACTTGACTTTCCATGAAGGTCAAAGGATATTTTGATTTGGTGTGAAAGGGCCAGATGAAATCTGACGGTTACCAAACAACTGAGTGAGTATGGGTTAAGTGGATCAGAATAGGGTTGCTTTAAGTGACTATATTAGATCCAGTTGCTTTTACACATTGTTAAGCACATTTTAGGCTTTGTGTTCTTTATGTAAAATGATAGAATTTTATTATATATTATAGATATTGTTCTTGGTGTAGCCAACTACACATTACACCTACAAGAGCTGCTTGGCCATGGAAACCCATCCCCTGAAGCTCCTGTGGCACAGTTTTTGTGCTGATGTTAATGTCAGAGGAGGTTTGGAGCTCAGCACTCTGCGGCCCTGCTCTTTAACATTATGTGGTCTGCCACTTTGTGGCTGAGTCGCTGTGGCTCCTAAACTCTTCCACTTAGCAACAAAGCCACTCTCAGTTGATCGTGGAACATCTGGGAGGGAAGAAATTTCACAAACTCACTTGTTGCACGAACTCAGAACGGCCATGCACCACCACCCACAGAATCAAAGCATTATAAATCAATCCTTTCTGCAGCCAGGCCGTGTGAGGTTTCCCGTGCTGAGCCAAATTAAGCCGCAGTCTCCACTCCTGGTGGTGCCCTTCCGTCAGTTCCTTTAAGTTTCAGCTTTGCAACCATTCTCCTCCCCCCAGAACCCAAAGACTTTGGTTTCCCGAACGCTGCCTGGGGGGTCATGGGAATAACGCTGCCGGATTGTTAGTTGGCATCACTTATGGTTGGAACTATGACAGTGAACACGGCAAGAAGGTCCTGGGTTTGATTCCAGTCTGGGGCCTTTCTGTGTGGAGTTTGTATATTCTCCCCGTGTCTGTGTGGGTTCTCTCCATGCATTCCAGCTTCCTCCCACAATCCAAAGACATGCACGGGGTTACGTTAATTTGTGATTCTAAATTGAATTTAGAATCATTGAACATGGAAGTGAATGGTTGTCTGTCTTTTTGTCTTGAACTGCCGATAGACCGGCGACCAGTTCAGGGTGTCCACATGTAAAACACCAAAACAGTAACCACATGGTAATAACACACCACACACAACCGTAAATGCTGGCAACAATGCCAGACACTTATGTAGATTATGTTGTAGGCTCTACAAAGATTCACTGCAGAAGTCTAAATCACGCCTTAGAATGACCCATTATTGTTTGTAAAGGCAGACTGCATGGCTAGATGCTTGATTCTATACATGTGTGCAAAAGGACTGAAAACACCTGAATTAAAAGATTAAAAAGTGTGGCCTAATACGTTTGTCCATACAGGGAATCAGCATGAAAACAAGATCATTGTAAAGCAAACACGATGCAGCCTGAAGCAAAGCGCACAGTCTGCACAACTGTCCATGTCATGTTACATTAGACTACACAATACACACCATCATGTTATGAAAGTTGTAGTTATTCATACATCTTTAACTTTATCCCAAACATTTTGGCCTCTGAGTGCTCTGTTACTCACTGGTTGAGGAAGGCAAAAAGGTATCTCATGATGATGAGGGTTTTACTTGGCAGGGACTGTAGAACCTTCTTAATGTGGACTGCCCGCTCTGGGAGGCTCTCCATTGCTGAAAATTGAAATGAACCCCATGAGATTACTCACACTCTCAAACTCATAAACACACAAACAGGCAAAAGGAAGCAACACTTACAGACACAGGATATGAGGTCATGGAAGACTTCTTTAGGGAAAAGGGCGTGATCCAGGCCTCTAAAATAAAGCTTGAGTACACCAGCAATTGAGTCCATGTCATGGTCATTTTGGTCCCCTGCCAGCGGGTCCTCACCTACACCGGATAAGAAGAGGAGGGACCGTGGGACACAACAGATAATGAAGCACTGAATAAACACAACAGATCTGAAATTGTTTGCGTTTCCTGCTGGACAGTCTTACCTCTCTCAAAGGCATTCTTGATATCATTAACTTCCACTTGTGAGCCTGACACTCTGAAGATTCCCTCATGCTGCAGACCTACACACACACACACACACACACACAAACACAAACACACACACACACACACACACACACACACACACACACACACACACACACACACACACACACACACACACACACACACACACACAC
Organism: Australoheros facetus; assembly: GCA_030220045.1. Classification (NCBI taxonomy): domain Eukaryota; kingdom Metazoa; phylum Chordata; class Actinopteri; order Cichliformes; family Cichlidae; genus Australoheros; species Australoheros facetus. Next base: position 70,308 of record JASGAU010406937.1, read on the forward strand.
AC
>JASGAU010406938.1:378-15019 GCA_030220045.1 Australoheros facetus
ACTCATGCAACACAACATCATGCATCACTATTACACAGTGTAATAGTGATGCACCTAAAAGGGAATTCAACTATTCTACATTTTTGTTATTTACATTTGTGCTTTTTTATTCTGTGACATGTCAAACTGTATTCTATGAAAAAAGGACATCTCTCAGGTCTAACACCTTTAATAAAAGTGAAAAGTGAGGAAGAGGAGACAGAGTCGAAGAGGTAAAAGGACACATAAGATCAATAGGGAGATCCTTTAAAGGGAGAATAACAGGTGAGAGAGATTAAGGAGAACTTAAAGGAAAAAATGTAGAAGAGAGGCTATCATCAGTGCTGAGATAGGTAAAAGGAAAAAAGAAGAGGGAGAAAGCAGAGGACTGAAATAGAAAGGCAAGCAGGAGAAAGGCTGCCAGTAATATGTGTTTACCCTGGCTGTAATTGCAGACAGAGACAGCAGATGAAATGTCAAGCTGCTGGTGGCAGAGGCACACTGAAGCTGTGAGGACACAGGCAGTAAGAGGCATCTCACTCACACACACACACACACAAGCACACACACACACAACAGGCACAAAACGCTGCCGCAGGTGTCTGTTGTCATAGTGGATAAACACACCTGGAGGGGGTAATGGAAGCATGGAGGAAAGGATTTGGGGGGAGAAAACTGGAAAAGCTTCAGTGTAACTTTCTGATACATCGATGATACAAAATCTCTGTATCTGAAAGATTTAGCAAGAGCATTTTTAGATGAAAGAATTGCAGGAAGTCAGTTAATAATTACCCAGAATGCTTTGTCCACGAAACGGGTACCCATTGAAGGTAAGAGGTTGAGAGTGGTCTGCCATCACTACAGTGAGAGTTTCATGCTCTTTGGTGAGTTCAAGGCCCTTGGCGATAGCAAGGTCAAAAGCAAGAGTCTCATGGAGTGCCATGGAGGCCCGGCCAGCATGGTGAGCCTGGTCAATACGCCCACCTGAACACAGGGAGGAAAAGGTTAAGCACAATGGCATTATGCATTAGCACATCTCCCCTTCCTGTCCACCAGCTATATCGGAAAGTGAAGTAGACCCCAGCTAATAAGTTGTGATCTCAGCGAGCTGTCAGTGATTGGGTGCACCATATGTCTGCTTCTATTTATACATTCGCCTCTTATTTTAAAGCCACTGTGAAGACACTCAGTGGCACCGCAGAGTCCCCAGGCAGCTGCCTCAGATTAAAAGAGAGATAGATGAGGAGGCCGGAGAGGCAACCGTGTGGAACACTGCGACAAACTCATTGAGCTGTATGCAGAATCAATGTCAACAGCAGGTACACACTCTTCTCTAACATGATGTAATCTGGAGGTTGTCACTATAGCACATACCACAAAGATCAATTAATCCCAACCAAGCACTGACATTGAATGCATACTAATATTTAAGCAAATCACAGTTAGTTATTTAATTGTCACTTGGTTTGCCTTTATGATTATTACATGATTCAACTGATCCTCCTATTTTTAGTTAGTATCTCTCGGAGGATTTGATTATCCAGTGTTTGTTGGATTAAGTGATGGGAGTGTGTAGAAAGTGGATGAAGCTCCTGTCCTCACCCTCCACTAACAGGAAAAAGCCTTTAGGGTTCTTCTGCAGAATGCGGATGGCCTTTTCGGTGGTCTCGACTATGGACGGATCCATGCTTGGGTCCCTCTCTTCCTCAAAGCGGAGATCACCAGGTTCGAACAGAGCTGGAGAAGAGAGAGGGAAAACTAGATTAAAATTGCACTATATTTATCAGCCATCAGTGTAGGTGCAGTGGCTAGGAAAGTCCTATTTTTCTCTGCCTACTATTACTACTATTTTCAGCATACAGGAACTGAAAAAAAAAAAAATCACAGAGCAGGGGAAAACCCAAAATATAGCAGCAAGCCAACCCTCAGTCCATAAAAAGCACACTGACTGGATCTCTACACCTCCTACGCACCGTCAAACACCACAAGTTTACTGACAGTACCTGCTAAGAACAAATATATTGGAGCATTTAGCTGCTAAAGGGCCAGATATTTTCTAAAACAGAGTTAAAACCCAGCAAACCTTTCACTGCAGAACCACTGTGGACTGGCTTTTCTCATGGTCTAGTCTTCTAGTCTTGACTGAAAAATAGTTAAAAAATGAAAGCTGTGCCAATGTTGAAGATGCAAGTTTGCTGTCTGCTGGATTTTCAACATTGCCTGGATGTCCTCGCTGGATTTTTTTTTTTTTTTTAGCAAAGTAACATATGGCTTCAAGAATCATTTCAGATAGATTGTTTTTTTCCAATGGAACAAAATGAAACAAAACAGTGTTGACTGAAAAAAGGGTAGAAAATCCAAGAAAAAAAAAAAAGCAGCCCACAAGGGTATCTCAAACTACTGCGTACTGAAGCCAAGGATCATTTCTTAGGCCTCAGTCACACAGGCCTAGAAACTAGTCAGTGGCTCCCTGATAATCACCGGCCACCAGTGGAAGATGTGTATTCCCTAAACGGCTGGCTAGTGGTTAAGGAAAGCTGTCTGCTCTCACAGGTGAAATTGGTCACAAAAAGGTATTCAGTGCTGCACTGAAAACTTCCTTGTAATTAGTTTGGATGTTAAGAGGTTGTCGCAGTTGCCCATAGTTCTATGGAAGATTCCGACTTGTCTGCAAACGCTCGCCAGCTACTCACTAAGAGGTGGTAAAACTGTGACGAGTGCAATGCAAAGCAGAAACGGAGACCAATCGCCTTCAAAGTAAAAGTTGTCTTTTTTGAAACATATTAGTTTCAGTGGTAAACCACAACTTTACTTCTTTGAGTCATACTTTTTCAAGTTAAATACTGCTCAGAGGTTAAGTAACAATCAGAAGAACGTTTTTGGTACCCAATTTCTGAGAGATTTCACTTTGTGACTGCCAGCAACCTCCAGCAGTCACTCGCCAACCAGTCAAGGAATACATATTTTTCCTAATGACCAGTGATTGCCACTGACCTGTTTTTAAGCCTGTGTTACTGAGACTGTCATGTGTTAGCGGTGTGGCGAGCAGGGTGGACCCAAATGCAGAACTCCAAAACAGGACTGAATGGAGGTGATGATTTATTTACAGAAATGATCCCAAAAATATACAAAACTGAGGTTGATGATGAGGCAGCAAAACAGGAACAAAACCACACCTTCTGAGGGAGGATGTGACAAGGAACAGAGGGAAACACAGACAACAAATACACCGGGAATGACGAGGGAAAACAGGAAACAGCTGGGGAGAACAGGTGGACAAAATCATATTAATAAAACACCGGAAGCAAAACTCCACACAACACACAGGGAACGCAAGACTGTCAAAATAAAACAGGAAACACCTAACAAGGTACACGTTGACTAAACACAGGGGGCTGGCACAGAGGAAACTAAACATGGGCCAAGGAACAGGGAAAAAGACAGAAACACAGACACGGGGGAAACAGGAACAAAGTGAACTAGAAAACCACAACTGATAAGGCCAAAACTAAGATGAATAAGGAAGACCAAAACAAAACTATAAAATAACAAAACCCAGTGAAAACAGAACTAAACACAAAATGCTGAGCATACGGCCCAGAACAATGACAGAGACCTTATCCAAAATTTACACATAAAGTGGGTACGGAAAGTTTTCAGACCCCTTTAAATTTTTCACTCTTTGTTTCATTGCAGCCATTTGCTAAAATCAAAAAAAGTTCATTTTATTTCTCACTAATGTATACTCAGCACCTCATCTTGACAGAAAAAAACTGAAATGTAGACATTTTTGCAAATTTATTAAAAAATAACAACTGAAATATCACATGGTCATAAGTATTCAGACCCTTTGCTGTAACACTCATATTTAACCCACAGGCTGTCCATTTCTTCTGATCCTCCTTGAGATGGTTCTACTCCTTCATTGGAATCCATCTGTGTTTAATTAAACTGATTGGACTTGATTAGGAAAAGCACACACTTGTCTATATAAGACCTCACAGCTCACAGTGCATGTCAGAGCAAATGAGAATCATGAGGTCGAAGGAACTGCCCAAGGAGCTCAGAGGCAGAATTGTGGCAAGGCACAGATCTGGCTAAGGTTAAAAAAATAATTTCTGCAGCACTCAAGGTTCCTGAGAGCACAGTGGCCTCCATAATCCTTAAATGGAAGAAGTTTGGGAGGACCAGAACTCTTCCTAGACCTGGCCGTCCAGCCAAACTGGGCAATCGTGGGAGAAGAGCCTTGGTGAGAGAGATAAAGAAGAACCCACAGATCACTGTGGCTGAGCTCCAGAGATGCAGTAGGGAGATGGGAGAAAGTAACATAAATTCAACTATCACTGCAGCCCTCCACCAGTCACTATGAGAAATAAGATTCTCTGGTCTGATGAGATGAAGATTGAACTTTTTGCCGTTAATTCTAAGCGGTATGTGTGGAGAAAACCAGGCACTGCTCATCACCTGTCCAGTACAATCCCAACATTGAAACATGGTGGTGGCAGCATCATGCTATGGGGTTGTTTTTCAGCTGCAGGGACAGGACGACTAGATGCAATGGAAGGAAAGATGAATGCGGCCAAGTACAGAGATATCCTGGAAGAAAACCTCTTCCAGAGTGCTCAGGACCTCAGACTGGGCCGAAGGTTCACCTTCCAACAAGACAATGACCCTAAGCACACAGCTAAAATAACAAAGGAGTGGCTTCGGAACAACTCTGTGACCATTCCTGACTGGCCCAGCCAGAGCCCTGACCTAAACCCAATTGAGCATCTCTGGAGAGACCTGAAAATGGCTGTCCACCAACGCTCACCATCCAACCTGACGGAACTGGAGAGGATCTGCAAGGAAGAATGGCAGAGGATCCCCAAATCCAGGTGTGGAAAACTTGTTGCATCATTCCCAAGAAGACTCATGGCTGTACGAGCTCAAAAGGGTGCTTCTACTCAATGCTGAGCAAAGACCTTTTTTAAGCCCTGACCAAATCACTTTGGTGCATAAATCTGACTAAAAACCTAACTAAACTACAAACAAAATCAAAACTTCAAACTCAAGAAATAATGCAAAACTAAGCTGGAACATAATGATGCCTGACTCCACTATCCCTTCAGCCTGCGTGTGCAATCTTTTTAATCAGTCTGTTTTATTAGCAGGGTCTTTTGTTAAAGGGAAAATAGGTTTGCCTCATCTGACTAACTGAGAATCCAGTTTAATTGTATATGAATACAGTTTTTAAGAGACAAGGTTGGAAATGCATGGGAGCGTAAAAGAAGAGGAACAAGAAAAAAACAAAACATACCCATGAGGTAGTCAGTGGTTTCAGGGTCAACAGCATCAAAATCTGTTTTATTCCACACATAGCGGGCAACCTGTGACACACAGGAAAACATACAGCCATCAAGAGTGGAAGCAGAATAGCAAAAGTGGTTGTGCTTGTTATTAGTCACTGAATGACTCACTGGCAAACTGAAGGAAGCAGCTTTGTGTGTAAAGTAAAGGACACTCAACTGATATAAAAAAGAACTATAAAACCTCCAGCAGGTTTCTATACTAATATCATGAAAGTAATCACATTTCTGACAACAAAAAAAAATAGCAACAGAAAATGCAAATTATGTGTTTATCCCTGGTTTCCTTTAAATGTAAACTCCCCTGATACATCATAATGTTAGCTGAATGTCTCCAAAAAAAATCAAATGTGGACACTAAAAAGGTCGCTCACATTATTATAAACTCTGAGGGTGAAACCTGACATACAGTCATTGTATAAAGGAAGTGTGCCCTCTTTAAATTTTACATATCAGGTCATAATAAAAATTCTTAACAGATCTTAAGATTAGGTTAATGCAAAATGTCATTATCTATGTAACAAAAAAATTAAGACAAAAGGCAGAAGTGGTGTGTGAAAAACTGCGCACATCCTCACTGGTTCAATGGGAATTAAGAGAGTAAGTAGCAGCCAGGTGCTGCGGATCAAATATACTTGATTAACTGATCATCAGCAAGTATGAGCAGCTTTATAAAAGCAGAGGTTTTGGCAGTTTGGTGGCCTGGGGCATTCAGGTGTGTGCTATCACAATGCCAAAGAGGAGAGACATCAGCAATGATCTTAGTGAAGTAACTGTTGCTCCCCATCAATCTGGGGATGGTTATAAGGTCTTTTAAAAACAATTTGAAGTCCATCATTCTGTAATGAGGAATATTATTCACAAGTGGAAAACATTGAAGGCAGCTGTCCATTTTCCCAGGAGTGGACACCCCCAGCAAATTCCCCCAGAGGCCAGAAAACTATGAACTACATCTCAGAGTCTACAGGCCTCAGTTAGCATGTTAAATGTTAAAGTTCATGATAGTAAAATCAGAAAAAGACTGAACAAACATTGTTTATTTGGAAGGGTTGCCAGGAGGAACCCTCTTTTCTCTAAAAAGAACATGGCAGCACAGCTTAGGTTTGCAAAGCTGCATCTGAACAAAGCACAAGACTTCTGGAACAATGTCGTTTGGAGAGACGAGACCAAAGTGGAGATGTTTGGTCATAATGCATCGAGTCATGTTTGGCGAAAACCAAATGCAGCGTATCAGCACAAACACCTCATAGCAACTGGGGCACGGGGGTGGAGTAGTGATGACATGGGCTCATTTTGCAGGCACAGGACCTGGGCAGCTTGCAGTTATTGAGTCAACCATGAACTCCTCTGCACATCAAAGGGTTCTGCATTTTGGCTTAATTTTGTTGAATCATTAATGAAACTATAATATGCCATGTGTTGTTGATCATCTGAGGTTGTATTTACCTAATGTTAAGACCCTGAAAAGGACCAGATGATTTTACTTATGTCCTGATGCGTAAAACTTTAGATATGAAAGAAGGCGTATTCCACACCTTGCCACATTACTTACTTTTTATCTGTTATTATAAACAAATGTGTTTTACCTTCCCAGTTTTCAAGTTCTGCCACTCTTGTATCAGGTTGTGCCCATCTTTTCTTTTGCCGTTTGAAAAGTAGTCCATGGGGTATTCTGGGTCCTTGGTACCAATAGGGGTCATGTACTTTCTACCGCCACCAATGATCACCTGAAAACACACACACACACACACACACACACACACATTTAAATGCAATTCAGCCTTTCAGAAATGTAATATATATATACAGTTCAAAACAGAAGCTTACATCAATGTCTGTGTTGTTGATGAGCTGGAATGCGATGTCTTTGCAGCCCTCTTCCTTGGCAGAATCAGGCATATCAGCATCACTGTACCACTTCCTGCTGGCACTGTGGGCGTAGGTGGTTGCTGGGGTGGCGTGTTGCACCCTCGTGGTTGTTACAATGCCCACAGATTTGCCTGCAACATAAACACATTAGTTTCCTGCTTAACACGTAGAGGCAAGGTTAAAAAAAGGCATTGTGCACCATGTTTGAATACTTTATGAGCAGGTTTCAGGATGGATATTTGGAAGGCCAAAAAGCATGTACAGCTACAGAGATGGTGGAGTCATTAATCAGCAATTATTCTCAACCCTCTATGCACACTGAAGACAGTAGTTATTTTTTTTTGTTTGTTTGTTTGTTTAACTACTTTTAAACCTTTGCTGTAAACACGAGGCATGCTGTTATGGTTACCTAAAAAAAAAAATTTTTAATGGTACTCTCATACCCCGAAAGGGGTCGTTCTAGAGTAAATAAAATTGATTGATTGATTGATTGATTGAGTAGTTATTTTGGTGGAGAGTGTAGTACATACAGTGCTTATTGTCCTTTTTGTACTTATCCTATTCATCTGGCAGACATACATTCACAGTTTATGATTGCAGGGAAAACGCAAGACTGAAGACACTCAGTGTGATAGTTGTAAGATGAGCCATGTGACACCAAATTATCAGAGACTCGTGGCTTCATGAAGTGTTGATGTGAGATTAGAAATCTCTCTCTCGTGTGTCTGAGGGATCAAAGTTCTTTATGCTCATTTGGAAAAGAGTGTTGAAACTCAAAAGTCATAACAGACATAACAGTCTGAATTGTGCACTGTATGTGGCAACATTTGGTTGACTAAACAATTAGCCAATCTACAGACAATTAATCCAAACAATTATGACAACTAATTGTTTTTAAAAAATTAAAGAAATGTGCTTGTGGGATGTGAAGTGTGAACACAGAGCCTCACATCAGCGCTTCATCACGGGATCTTGCAAATCAGGAATTTTTCCACAATTTGCTAGATTTGATTAATCAACAACATAATAATCTAACTGATATCCAATTTTAATTCTCCAGCAGTTCGAGGCATTCCTTTTTCCTAACAGCTCAGAAGGGTTGTTACTAAAGGAAAAAGAAAAGCAGAGTTTTCAGTGAAGAAAAAGCCTCTTGTGACATCTCAGAGTTATCTCACAACTGCAAGAGGCTCCAGGTGTTCCTTGCCAGAAACAGAAACCATTTGAGAACTGTGGAAGGACAGGACTGTTTCCAAAATGCATTTTCATAACATTACATATAATTGTCTTCAGGCCAACGGGGGGAAAAATTGGCTCCCTGTAACATTCACACACCTGAGCATCAGTCTCCAGTGCAGTGCTGGGGTCAGGGCCATGACACGCTGCTTGTGTGCGTGTTATGAGATATTTATGGCCACTGATAACAGTGGAACACGATAAGAGTCAAGGTGCTTCCCTGTGCGGCACATTATGCTGTAGTGGATCCTGAGGCTGCGAGCTGCTGTTGCTCCCAGCTCCCTGGTGGCCCCTGTAATACCACTCTGACAGGGCACTGCAGCTCACAGCAGAGCGTTCAGCTGTAAAATCAGGTTTTGTTGAGGCTGTGTAAGACCTGGGGGATTTTCCTTTGACAGAAGCTAGAACTTAAATGTGACACGCAGGGCTGTGTCAGGTATCCGCCTGCTCTTTGTACAAGAGTCACACAATGCCATTTGTTGCTTCAATCACAGCATCTTTTAAATTCTCATCCTCTGAGTGTCATCTGTGCAACAAGGAGATGTATTTGTTAACATGAGCCTATTTACATGTGATGAATATTACATTACCATTAGTGTAACATCTATTTTATAAATCTTTTATTAGTCCCTTACTTATTATAATGCATCATTTTAACCCTTTTCTTTCTTTGATCTTGTGGTGTCTTGTTTTTAGGCTTCAGTTAAATTCCTGTTTAAAGGAATTTTATTGCATTTATGACCATTTGCTATAGATGTTGGCTCTGTCACTGAATTACCTGTCAACAAGAAAACTGCAGCAGTGTTTTCTGAAGCATGTCAATTGAATAAAAATGCTAATTTAAATGTTTTTTTTTTCTGCACTGCTTTGTGACTCTCATCATCCACATTTGCTGTCATTTTTATGTAAATGTTTCTGTTTCCATTTTTCTGCCTCTGGCATTAAAAAAATATGGCGTAACCTTTTTTAAAATTTCACTTCCAAAGCTCTGAGTGGCTCAGCAGTTTTTCCAATTCAAACAAATGTCATGGACCACAGCATAAAACTTTTTCCAATTTATGGTTTAAACATTCATCCATCTTATACCCCAACTTAGTAATTTTTTTCAACTGGGGCATTCAATCAACTATAGGAAACTTCCTGATCTTTTTGATATGAAAATGATTAAAAGCAAAGTACTGTAGTATAATTCTGACTGTGGTTACAAGTTCTGTTGTGTGTCATCTTCTGACTCTTTGAGTCAACCACTGACCAAACTGCTGTATATAAATTATTTTGCCAAAAGTATTCACTCGTCTGCCTTCAAACACACATGAACTTAAGTGATATCCAATTCTTAATCCATAGGGTTTAATATGACATCAGTTCACCCTTTGCAGCTATAACAGCTTCAACTCTTCTGGGAAGGCTTTCCACAAGGTTTAGGAGTGTTTATGGGAATTTTTGACCATTCTTCCAGAAGCAGATTTGTGAGGTCAGACACTGATGTTGGATGAGAAGGCCTGGCACACAGTCTCTGCTCTAATTCATCCCAAAGGTGTTCTGTCAGGTTGAGGTCAGGACTCTGTGCAGGCCAGTTGAGTTCTTCCACACCAAACTTGCTCATCCATGTCTTTATGGACTTTGCTTCCTTCACTGGTGCACAGTCATGTTGGAAAAGGAAGGGGTCATCACCAAACTGTTCCCACAAAGTTGGGAGCATGAAATTGTCCAACGTTTCTTGGCATGCTGAAGCATTAAGTGTTCCTTTCATTGGAACAAAGGGGCTGAGCCCAACTCCTGAAAAAAAAAAACTCTACACTTCGCACAATGCAATCAGACAAGTACCGTTCTCCTGACAACCGCCAAACCCAGACTTCTCCACTGGACTGCGAGAAGGAGAAGTGTGATTCATCAGTCCAGAGAACACACCGTCACTGCTCTAGAGTCCAGTGGCAGCGTGCCTTACACCACTGCATCCAATGCATTGTATTGCGCTTCGTGATGTGGGCTTTGATTCAGCTGCTCATCCATGGAAACCCATTCCATGAAGTTCTCAGTGCACTATCCTTGAGCTAATTAGTAGGCGACATGAAGTTTGGAAGTCTGTAGTGATTAACTCTGCAAAAAGTTGGTGACCTCTGTGCACTATGCAGCTCAGCATCTGCTGACCTCACTCTGATTTTACATGCACTACCACTTTATGTCCTTTTGCTGTCTGAATTGCTGTTGTTCGCAATCACTTCCACTTTGTTATAATACCACTAACAGTTGACTGTGGAATATTTAGTAGCGAGGAAATTTCACGACTGGTGGCATCCTATCACGGTACCACACTGGAATTCACTGAGCTCCTGAGAGCAACCCATTCTTTCACTAATGTTTGTAGAAGCAGTCTGCATGCTTAGGTGCTTGATTTTATACACCTGTGGCCACGGAAGTGATTGGAACACCTGAATTCAATGAGCTGGATGGATGCTTATGGCAATACAGTGTATGTGACATGGCTATTGTGCCTCGTGCTCTGATGAAACCCAAAAAGCCAAACTGTTAGCATGTTTGTTGATATGGCCAGAATAATCTGGTGAATCTTAGATTTGCCAGTTTTTCTTGAAGTTTTGTACAAGTGCTTCCCATACCTTTGGGTATTAAAGAACCTACTACTACTATTTGCAACTCCGGTTTAGCACCGCGGAAGAAAACACTGGGAAAGCAAATCAAAGCATGAAGCAATGATTATGGATTGCTTTCTTTTGGTGGCTCACCAGCATCTTTGGCCCACTTCAAGATGGACGTGACCTCATTGCCCTTCTGAGTTTTGCAGATTCCGTTGCGAGCTGCAGCGTTCACTCCAATGATGTTCAGGTTGGTTTTCACCCCACACAAGTACGCTGTGGCTGTGGCTGCACTGTCTGCAATCTGGAAGTCCACACTGTAAGTCTGCACAGCACGCGCCCGCACGCACACGCGCGCACACACACACACACACACACACACACACACACACACACACACACACACACACACACACACACACACACAAAGACAAGCTTAAATAAAATATACTGCCAGGGAAAAAGCGTTTAAACTTTAATGACTTGTGTGAAATAACTGCTGTTGTGGCAGAAGATGATAACAGCAAAGAGAAAAAACAGAACGTAAGAAAAATGGGATAATGATCAACAAATACAGGAATCTGTCTGCTATAATCTATCAAGTAAAATCTGATTATATTAGTTACAAGCTTTTGCTTTCCTAAACCAAATATAATGTACTCATTGCTACTTCCTTATGCCATATGTGAGAATTTGTACATTTTTTTGGAATTTGCATACATTTAGCCAGTTCTCATCTCATATCAAACAACTACTCTCTCGTTCCCATTTTCCTTGGATTCTGTAGTGAGTTGTGGGTTTTTTTTCTGTTTTTTTGTCAATAAAGCTTTATCAATTCTAGAGATTGCACACTTAATTGAATCATTTTGGTAAGCACGTAAAAATATTTTCAATATTGGGTCATCAAGGTCTGTTCTATTTATAAAGTTAGGTTCAATGTAATTAAACTCAGGGTCATAGACACCACTGAAGTATTTGAAATTTATCATCTAGTTTACAGTACTGGGCAAAAGTCTTGAGCCACCATTCATTTCTTTATATTTATTGAAATGTGCAAACAAATAGAAATACAGTTTATAAGGCAAAAACAGAGTTTGTACAATTATATTGAGCTTGAAAGTCTATATTCGGTATGACCACCTTTATTAGGCTATATACACAGCCTGAACTCTCTGAGGCAGCTCTCTGTAATTTCTTTAAGTAGTCTTCAGGAATAGTTCTCCAGGCTGCCTTTTGTTTTGTTATCTGTCAAGATGATCTCACACTGCTTCAATAATGTTGACTTCAGGGCTCTGGGGAGGCCAATCTATCACTGATGGTGTTCCATTGGGTGTTTTCTTATCCAAGTATGTTTTTACTGCATTGGCAGTGTGTTTGGGATCATTGTGAAACTGAAAAAAAAATGAAGCTGTTGCCAGTCAGGCTCTTTCCAGATGGTACTGCATGGTGATTCAAAATCTGATGGTATTTTTCTGTGTTCATAATTCCATTTAGCCCCAACCCATGACAGAGCCTCCACCTCCACCGGCTGTAGACACTCACTGCTGTACCTCTCTCTTGACCTTGTCATAAAAATGAACCTCTGTACATACTGACGATGATTTGAGCTAAAAAATTCAAATTTGGATTCATCACTCCAGAAGACCTGCTCCCACAGATTTTCAGTCCAGTTCTTGTGTGATTTGGCATGCCTCAGCTTTTTCTCCCTGTTTCCCTTCCTTAAGCGTGACTTCTTGACAGCCACTCTTCCACTGAGACTATTTCTGATGAGGCTTCAATTTACAGTAGATGGATCAACTGAAGGGCCAGATGAATCTCTCAGGTTGCTGTGTCAGGTCTTTGCTGGATTTTTTCCTGTTTCTAAAGGACATGATACTGTTCATCCACTATAGATAGTTGTTCAGGCCTGCCCTTTGTCCTCTAATTGTCCAGTTTCCTCAAATTTTTTTAATGGCACACTGGATGCTGTGCTGAGATACATGAAGTTTTTGAATAATAGCTCTTTGGGAATCACCTTGTTGGTGCAAAAATACCATTTTATGCCTGTCAAACTGTGTTATCTTATCTTTGGCTTTTTTGTAGTTTCAAACCAAAGAAAATGGGAAGAACCTGTATTTTTGTGACAGACTGCTAGTAACAAAATACTGAGAGATACAATTTAAAACTGGTTCTTTGCTTAGTTGTATGCTGGTTCATCCCTTGAGTTGGGTGCCTTTGTTTTTACACGTGAATGATTCATAGATCAGTGTTAAATGGCTTAACACACAAAAGAACATCACTCTGAAGATGGTCAGGTGGAGGGACAGGACTAAAAATGAATGAAAAAGCATTCCTCATTGAGATTAACTTTAGGTATGATATAATTTAGTAACATTACAAAACAAACAAACTCTCATTTAAAATTTATATTTTTCCAGTTATAGATGAAGAAAAGGCCACAGGCTTAGCTGTAGCTAAAGCTAGCCATGGCCCAATAGCTGGCTTCACAATTCACTGTTTCACTTGATATACTTTGGCTCCTTTTGCTATAACTGCCTAGTTCACTATGTTTCTTCTGCAAAGGGCTTTGTGGTGTAATAATATTCTGTGGCATAATAGCTGTTCATATCCAGCAACAAATTTTACAGACCTTCTTTTAACAGTCAGATTCAGCTCCTAATTTTAACCAAAATTACCGAAATACCATGAATACACAAGTCTGTTTATTTATTTTTGTACCTGGATACGAACTTTCCTTTTTTTGTTTGCTTCTTTTTTGTTTTTTCATGATCATGGAACAAATTTCCTACCCTTACCTTTCATGTCCCTGATTTTCCATCTGTCCTGTCTCATAATGATTTGTATCTATGTATATGAAATTAATATTCTCTACTTTTAAAAGTCAAAAAGTCTCTTTTTCACTCATATGAAAGGCCACAGTTTCAGTAATACATGTTGTGTTCTTTTAACATATAAACTATATTGGGCGCCTGGGTGGCTTAGTGGTGAAGCTGGCGACCACATGCCATGTTGCAGCGCGGGTTCGCGTACCGGCCTGTCGCCAATTTAGCTGCGTGTCTTCCCCTGTATCTTTCCCCAATTTCCTGTCTCTCTCTACTGTCGATAAAAGCTGCTGTGGCCAAAAATGCAAAAAATATATATATTATTAATTAATGTTATCAATTAGGGTTAGGCATTTCTACTCTGTTAGGTTTAGGCAATAAAACTTGTCTTAGGTTTAGAAAAAAAATCATGGTTTGTTTTAAATATGTGTTGTCACTGCTTTCAGAGCCCTGTTTTCTTGGTTGCAAGGGTGACGCATACCGGCTAAACACTCCACAACAGGTGCTGTAGACATGAACATAAGTCCTTACTGAAATACATAGTTTCATAAATAAAGGCAACAACTGCTGTCCGTAAAATTTATGAAAATACTCTTCCAAAATTTTACGTTTTCCAAAGATGTCCAGCAGGGCTGGATTGATCTGATTGATCTAAAGATGAAGATGTCACATATTGTGCACTGTGGTACCACAGGTCCCTTGTGTGTGTGTGTGTGTGTGTGTGTGTGTGTGTGTGTGTGTGTGTGTGTGTGTGTGTGTGTGTGTGTGTGTGTGTGTGTGTGTGTGTGTGTGTGTG
>JASGAU010406939.1:0-10086 GCA_030220045.1 Australoheros facetus
TGCAAACTCCACACAGAGAGAGAGGGGGCTGGGCCAAGGTGGAATCGAACCCAGGCCTTCCAGATGGTATTCTAACTGTGAGGCAGCAGTGCTAACCACTACTGGTTAGCACTGCAATACTCGATTACTAAAATAATCGTTTTATGCAGCCCTAATATAAACCTTAAGCTACAGTCCCATACACCAACACAAATCCCGATCCTAAATACTTTGAGGCACGTTAAACCAGGTACTGGTTATAAGTTTTTTTTATTTTTCAGCAGCGTATGTAAAGAGGAGGAAGTTCTTGCTTGTCAGGACCTCTGTAACTAGGACAGGACCTCATTTATGGAGACATAATGTCACAGTCTTTTATTTCTGTATTAGAAAAATAAGTGTTTTGTGTCATTTTGTGATTTAATTAGATTATGCAGGAAGTCACATCTCCAAAGATTGTTCTTCTACGTTTTGCTCTGAGCTGCTGTGCTTGTGCATCAGCCAGCATCACGTGCATTTTCACCACTGAGACGCCAGAAACTCACTTGGCATCTAAAGTGGCTTTGATTGCACAGAGCGAATTCTCCACCACCTTTCTCTCCGAAGTGCAGCGCCGCTGTGCCGGCAGGAAGGAGGGAGGCGCAGCGGCCGAGCTGTCATATCATATCAGGTCGTCGCAGGAGCGAGATAATATGTCAGATTAAATATGTATGGGTGAATTAGGGCTATCTCAAGTATTATATCATTTAAATTCAAATCGCTCCATCACTCTGTACCGTCTCATTATGACGCTTGAGAAATTAGCAGATAAAAACACTGTCACATGGGCCTGATATTAAGGCTAATTTACCCCCCCTTGAATTTCTCTTTTTCACACTCTTAACACTTTATTGTAGGAAATGAAAGACGAGTTACTTTTCAAAGCTGCTTGATATTAGAATTCTGTACAAAATTGAGATGTCCACCTTTTGAAATATCACAACACCTACTCCTGCCCAAATTAAACTTCAAAGTGAAAAGCCTGTAGAGAACATTAGTGAGGCTGTTATATCTGAAGACCTTTGTGTCTCTTGTTCAAAGGCACACACAGACTCCTACTCAGCGTGTCTCCTGGCTTTGGCTGATCACTGGCTACACATTTGTCTTTTTTATCCAAAATCCAGATAATGTTTGACATTTACCCCCCTACTGGAAGAAGGACTGGGAGTTAACCTCTTCGAGGCCGGAGACTCTTTGGCAGCAGGTCTGTCCTGCATGGTGCGCGCACAAAACTGTTGGTAGTAGATGATGTCTTGCCATAAAATAGTGTTTGCCTGTACAAAAAAGAGGCTAATATCCATTCATAAATAATTTATTTTTACATTTAAAAAAATGCCTTCAGATCCGAAAAAAAGCCAACAAAAGACCCAAAAATATCTTGGCGATGGTGTTACAGGGTTTAACACAACCAAAACCCAAACATTCTTTGGACGGCACGAAGCTTGGGCGCTGGCCACTTTGCTATACCAAGCTTTGTCTCGCTCTCTCAGACGCTGGTAATCAGTCACATGTTGACACGGAAATGTTTAGCCAGTGATTTGCAATCAAGTCCAGGTCACAAAGTCAAGCTCAGCTGAGTCAAGCTTAGACATTGAATTAGTCAGTCAGTTATATTGGGCACACTGCTTTAGCTGGCTTTTCCTTTCCTACAGGTGCTGCCACTGCAAGCCGCTTTGCAAACCGCCTCTCTATGACAGCTCCTCCTCTTTGTGACTTCATCATGTCATATCTGCTGTCACCGCCTTCCTGCCTTCATGTTTTCATGCGTGCATGTGGAAAGATGTGAATGTCTCAGACCAGAGCCACACCTCCACATATAATACTGCAGCTGCATTATCATCTTCTTTTGGCTAATGTGGTCCTGACTGTGTGTTTTGAGTTGGATCTTGAATTTGGTAGAAACACTTTGAAGCTCAGCTGGGTCTCTGAGGCTTTCTTTTCTCTGACCATACTTTGCATTAAATTAAGGTCAGTTGTGTACAGTACTTATTTTAAAAACTTACCATTTTAAAAACTCCTTTTCTATCTATATGAAAAATTGTGCAAATATGCACTTGTTTGGACTTAATCATTTTAGTCAAATAAGTTCCCACTGATAAAAACAATCACTTTACAATGTACAGACAGATGACAGATTAAAGGAAAACCCAACCAAGAGTCATAGTAAGGTTTGGGGTCACCACGTGCTGCCTGAAGAGCGACAAAGTCAGTCTATCAGCTTGTAACTGGATGGGGTCAATTTGCCAATTACATGCAATCTGTGTGTGATATAACCAGGAATATAACCAGCTGAGTCAAGTCCCGCATTGCAAAGAGATGCATCGTAGACAAGGTGCAAACTGACTCCGATTGATTACAGTGTGTTTGTAACCCTTGTTACCTTGAACGCATCACACATTAGTTACGCGTCACATAACACACATCAGCTGACACGATTGGCTCTCCTGGGTTGCTGTCACTGTTGAGCGGCACCTTTAAGGCCTACGTGCGGGTTTTTTGGCTCCTGCTGTGGCTGGCGCACTCTGCTATCAGACGCGGAAACTGAACTGCAGGATTATTATACAAATACTCAGCGGTGAGTTTTTGGTTGTTACGTTAGATGATCAATGTGTTCACGCTAAGAACGGGTAGTTCAGAAGTGAACACAGAACATAATATTCATTAGTCCAACGTTGCCATTTTGGATTCGGCTATCCTGCCAGTACAGCATGTTTACTTTCCTGTATTTTCAGTGGGTTGTGGTACGGGAAGTAGCTTGTATGACGTAAGCAGTGTACTTTAGAATGATTTGACAGGCTGTGGGTTTTCCATATTGTATGTACTGATGGGTAGAATGTATGTCACAATGATGTCATGATTCTAAAACTGTGTTTACTGGTAAACTTTTAAAGTGATGTTTTTGTAATGACCTTGTTTACAGGTCAGGTTTTTTTGCACGCATCAAGACGCAGCTCAAGTGGGGAAAGTTTAACGCGAGCTGGTAGGAATATTTGTATTTCCTTTTGGATTTGGACGTTGTTCCCTGGCTTTCCAATAAGAGAAAACAGTGAATTGAATTGACTTCACCCGCACTTTGAAAGGATGCACACATTGAACTAAAATGGACTGAGGTGATTCTGACGTCTGGAAGAGAATGAAGATGGGTCCAATATGAACTGTTGTGTTTATTGTGTGTCTTTGTTGTGTGTTTGTTGGCATTAATCTCCGAATTACATATTGTGATCACAGTAACACCTGTTTCCTTGAGTAATTCATTGTTCACATCAGTCAGGCTCCACAAAGGACAGTTTTCTGCGTACAGTTAATGCGTCAAATTATTTTCCATTGCATATCTCTTGGTCTACCTCTGTTCTAGGTTACATGTTGGTAATATGTCTGTGTTTAAAAATTAGATGGAAATTATTTGGAAACCTTCTCCAGTCTGTCTGAAAGTGATTGCATTAAGTCCAAGTCAGAACATGACTGTTTGGAGACAGGTTGCTTCCCACCAGGTGACCTGTGTATTCACCTTGCAAGCAAAAGTGATCACCCAGAGGTTGATGGTGTTGCACGGTCAACTGTGGTACCAGTTAGTCGCTGCAACTACTTGCAGCGCAGTCAGTGGGCAACCACCAATTTTTTCCTAGTTGCAAGGAGGCTGCCATCCTACTTTTCCTCTAGTGACTCATTTTCAAGGCCGTCATTGACCCTTTCACTAAGGACTGGGTTATTGCCATCCCGGAGGAGACTGATTCATAAAAACTTAGTACTGATTTGCAGTGACCCTTCTCTATAAGAGGACAAGTGCATCTAAACCTAAATGTCCCACACAGCACGGCAGATTCACTAGATCTCCTCACTCTTTGCATCTCTACATGAGCTTCCAATACAGTCCTTAAAAATATCGAGTCCTGCTGCCTGCAAAGCAATCTAGCAATCATAAAATATAAGTAAATTCAATGTGCTAGAATGTAAAAGCCGCCAAAGTAAAATTAGAAGATTTAGGATTTGTAGGTAAATATATTATTTAATGCATGTATTTGTCTAAGAAATTGTTTCAAAATCACAAAACAGTCTTTTACAGTTTCTTTTCCTGATGCATTTGGCCTCAATTAACTGCACCATTTTACCCATCATAACCTATCACCGACTGGGAAAATCACTGATGCATTGTTGCCGTTTTCCTCATTTCCAGCTCAGTCGACTCGTTCCTGCAGCTCGGTTACAAACAGAAACCACCTGATCGTCCTGGTTGGTCAACTGCCACAACGCGAGTCTTTTACCGTGTTAACGCAAAGAACGGTTGCTTGAAAAAGCCCCCTCTCCCTTTACTCACCAGCTCTCCTTACTGAAGGTCAAACAGCCTGTGTAGGGCTTAATAATAAAGTCCACAAACAAATTACCGGCAAACAGCGGCGGTTCAGCTGGGTACAGCTCCCGCTCCTTAAGGTGAGGTATTAGCAAAGCTTATTTATTTTCATTTCCGTGGCTTTTATTTGCTCCTTTCCCCTGTGGTAAAGCAAAGGCTGATTTCTGCCATGATTCCCCTCCTTAATTTTAATACCCTTTTTACTCATCATACAGACATTAGACACCCCCACCCCCACCCCCACTCCACCGCCCTCACCACCAGCCCCTCCCACCCTTCATCTTTCTGAAATAATGTAACTTGGGCTCACACAGGAACACAGGGCGACCACAGGGAGGACTGTAAACTAGCTTTCTTTCTCTTTTTTTCCCCCCGCCCCACACACACACACACACTGTACCCCACCTCTACATACAGACACACACACACACACACCTCCCCAACAAGAAAAAAGGGAGGTTAATTAATGTAAGGGGCCGCATGTTCACCGAGATGCAGAGTTTACTACACCGCTGCCACCCTTCCTCCTCCTCTTCCCCCTCCTGCTCTTCTCCATCAACCCCCCCCTCCCCAACACCTCCACCCCACATCCCCTGCCGCCTTAAGAGCCTTGATTCTTCACTAATGACCTAGTTCTTTTAATGAGCGGTATTAACCCCTGGCTACAGTCGCCCAGGTCTTAATTGTCAAGCCAGGCTGAGATGCAGGAGACGAGTCCCTCGCCTGTCCGCAGGTAGAGGCGGCTCAGGCGGCGTGCTACATTAGCACGCCTCATCACCGGGGCCCCGAGAATAAATAATGACAAAATAAATAAAATTTTTAAAAAAGAAGGGGAAAAAAAAGAAAAGATAAAGGTTGCCGAGGCAACTGGCGGCCACCACCATCAACTATTTTACCCTCCTCCTCCTCTTCCTCCCAACAGCATCCATCTTTTTACCCCTTGTGATGATGGCAATGATGATCACCTACCCCCTTAACCCCCACCCCCACCCAGTCTTCTTTTCCCTTCACCCATCTCTCACTCCGTCTCCTGCTGCGACCCGAGTGGGGAGGAGACAACACAGTGTGTATGCACAGCAGAAAAAAATATATAAAAATATAATCAGAGCGTGTATCTGCTTAAGAAACCTGCAAACTCATTAAGACACATTTGGAAAAAAAATGAAGGGAAAAAAAAAAAAGAAAAGCAGTCCGGGTCCTTTCATTTACAGAAAATGTGATTAAAAATTCCCCTTTATGTTGCACCCATGAGGTGTGTTTTAAAATTCAAACACTATTTACTATTAAGCACAATATAAAATAAATCAAATAACGAGATATAGAAATATAGACACCTAATTAGCACGAGGACGCTGCGGAGCCTCATGAAACACTAATGAAGAAAAAGTCCAAAATAGCAAGAGAGATTCGTTCAGATGCAGGAACGTGTCAGCGATGCAGCCGCTCTTGCATGACTGCAGTGAGAAAGCTTCAGTTTGGCTGCAGAAAACAAGCTTAATAAGTGGGAAATGTAGGATTTTTAAAGGATGGTGAGAAAAATCCAGCTTTTAACATCTTAGCATCCACCCGGTCATCGGTTTACCTGTTTAGAGGCTAAGTTTAAGGTTTACATCTATCCTGTTTATATGTTAATATCACTTATATGGCATACCCAAATGAAAATCTTATAGCAGAAAATCTGTAAGGCCACAATCCATGTAAGAAAATCGATTTGAAAGCTAAAATCTTCTAGTTTCTGACACTATACTTGCTTAGCATGTGCTGAAGTGCAACCCCACCTCTAACTGGTTCATTTCTCTAGTCTTACTGAGTTCTTTAATTAATGCATCACTGTATTGCCTGCAAGCAAGCACTTTACCTACCTTCGATTCATACCTGCATCCAGTTTTAGAAATGCCAACAAATCTAACATGCCTCGGTTTTGGGGGTTATTTCCTGCATTTTTGAGATGAAAATTTTGCGTCTAAGAGAAAAAAATTAGCCAAAATGTTCTCATTTTTCTCGAAATGAGAAAGAAAATGTGCTAAAATGTTTTTGGTTTGTCAGCTTTAATGTTTTGACGGGGTGCTAGTAAAAGGTGACTTATGCCTCTAGGAGGGAAAAAAATGGAGCCAAACTGTAAATAATCCTGTTTTTTTTGGCTTCATTTTTTTTTTATCTGGTGGATGCAAAAAGGTTTAAATACAAAATTCTTACATCATTTTGAAGATTGTAATTTTAAGTTTTGGGTGCTTTTATTGCCTCTCAGACACCAAAAAGAAAGAACCAAAATGTAAATAATTCTTTTTTTGGCGTCAGCTTTTTGAGCTTCAGCTCTCAGTGTCGTATGTGCCTAAACTCTGGCACAATGCCGTTTTGTTTGGCATCTCCCAAAAATATTACAAAAATGCTAATAAAACTTACATGAAAAGCAGAATATGAATAAAATATTGCATGCACAATGGCAGCTTGAGCTTTTCAAAAGGTTTTGTGTGCAATTTCTCACACTTGCAGTCTCTGAAGATGGGGGTGAATGTGTGATCGTGTATTTTCCTTTAATCTCTCCTCTCTAGGTGGCGCTCTCTTACCCTTTTGTCTTCTTCTGTATATTCAAAATACAAAACATCTCACTTTACATGCACCAGAGAAGAAGAAGCTAACAGGCTCTGAGAGAGAAATGGTGACAAAACTTTTATAAAGTAGACACTAGACGCTCCACCTTTGGACCAATAGGGAGGAAGTCAGTTGTATTAAACGCCCCCGTTGACCAAATATGGGCATGTGCCGCACCCTTGCTCTCATCGTGTTAGGAAATGAGTCCATTTCCCATTAGGATGCTGCAGCTCTGCCTTTACAGCTGGGAGTATTAGCAGCAATAAACCTTACTGTCAATCTACACCAGGGTGGAGGCCTCTGTGTGTGTGTGTGTGCCTGCATAGATACACTGTGCTGTCAGTTAATTTGTGTGTGCATATCAGATGGTGTGCACACACCAGTGACTGCTTATGTGAGCTTGTGCGTGCGAGGAGGAGCCCGCAGACTCGGCCAGCGGTCGGCTTGTTGACGTGACAGCCCGTCGGTCACATCAGGGGAGGGGAGACCTTGACCTGAGCTGTCCAACCAGCAAAGAGCCCTGCAGCACTGGGACCAGTATGACAAGGGCAGTGGGAAGGGCAGCTGAATCCACACACACACACACACATTCATGGGCATGCACTTGCAGATAGGGCACACTAGTGTTGTACACATGAGATACAGAATTGCCTCAAAATATAAGTTGTCAGTTCTCTTAGAGACAACTGGAAAAAACAAGCACAAAACAGAAGGAATTATGGGTAGCAAGAGATGAGCCTGGTCTTGTCTAATGCTCCGTACTGCAATACTAAAGCCTCAGTACAGCCTGATGCGGGGATGTTCCTGCTTGTTCCTTGTGAATGTTTCTCCAGCCTGCGGGATAGGAGAGGTCGAAAGGTCTGACTCAACCGTAGCCACAGGACTGGACGCATCATCCTTTGGTGGAGAAAGTAGCTGCCTCAGTTCTTGGCCTCTTCGAGCTGTCAGGCCCTCTTTTCTTTTCATGCAGGCAGTTATTATCCTATGAGTAAAAAGGCATCTCATTTTCCAACTTGATGTCCCAAAAAAGTGATTCTTCTTCGTGCGGTACAACTCGTCTCCACATTCACTCGCCTGGTGTCAGCAACATATGAGTCAGACCAGTTTGCCTTTTGTGTGATGTTAGTCATGACCTTCCAACCAACCTCCTCCTACTTAATATCTCGTTCTGAAGTTCCTCCAGCTTCTTCCACATTTTGATGGAAACACAAGGAATAAGTCACTGATTTTAAGCAGACTCATTGGACAGTTCTTTGTGAAATCGCTTCCCAATGGGCAGGTGTTTGAAGGTCTTTTGATGGCTCGACTTGTCTCTCGGCTGTTTCACTGGCAGGGAGGAAGCAACATCTTGTGCGTGTCAATGCCCCTGTGAACAAGGTTAAACTCTTGCCATGCTGGACTGTTATGATTCCACAGACTGCAAAGGTCAAGATTTTTCGAACCAGAAGCTTTTGTAGTTTTCATTTCTTCTCTGCTTATAGTCCCAGTGCAACTGACCATTCACATTTGAGTAGATGTTGGTGGCATGCAGGTAAACAGTCCATTGTATCTGCCTTTATTTGCTTTTTTCTGTCTGAATAGGAACTCTTAGCCTGGAGCTGCTGGCTGCAATGACGTCCTGATTTACAGCAGAGGCTGAGTCAGCAGGCAAGCCAATTCCCAGATAAATTGCAGTTTGACTGGAACCTGCATGTACAGTGCTGTGGAAAAGTATTTGCCCTCTGATTTCTTAGGTTTTAGCATAATTGTCACTTGTGTGTTTCAGATCATCAAATAAATGTTAATATTAGATAAAGATAACCTGAGTAAATACAAAATGCAGGGCACACCCAGGTCTGATTACTGCCAGACCTGTTGAGTCAAGAAATCGCTTAAATAGAACCTGACAAAGTGAAGCAGGCTGAAAGATCTCAAAAAGTAGCACATAAAGAACAGATGAGAAACAAAGTAATTTACATCTCTCAGTCTGGAAATGGTCACAAAGCCATTTCTAAGGTTTTGGGACTCCAGTGAACCACAGTGAGAGCTGTTATCCGCACATGGAGAAAACCTGGAACAGTGGTGAACCTTCCCAGGAGCGGCCGGCCTAAGAGCTCATCAGCGACTCATCCAGAGGTCCCAAAAGAACCCAGAACAACATCTAAAGAACTGCAGGCCTCACCTGCCTCAGTTAAGGTCAAAGTTCATGATTCAACAATAAGAAAGAGACTGGGCAAAAATGGCATCCATGGGAGAGTTCAAGGAGAAAACCACTGCTGACCAAAAAAAAGCACAAGGCTCATGTCATATCTTGACGATCCCCAAGATAATATTCTGTGGACTGACGAGTCAAAAGTGGAACATTTTGGAAGGTTTGAGTCACGTTACATCTGGATTAAAACTAACATATCATAAAAAGATCATCAGACCAACAGTGAAACATGGTGGTGGTAGTGTGATGGTCTGGGGCTGTTTTGCTGCTTCAGGACGACTTGCTGTAACTCATGGAACCATGAATTCTGCTCTAAACCAAAACTCCTGTCCCTCCCCTACAAATTCTACATGTTCACACGGAGAATCTGTTTATAGAGATTAGATCTACCCTACCTCTTTTTAAATAAAAATATAAAAGTCATGCATGCCATGGAAACACTATTGTTGGCGGGTTTTTGATTGGGATTATCCCAAATGTGTAATACTACGTTCTGCCTCAAGAATGACCATCCAGTTTAATATCCCCCCGTAGCATACAAGTACACCCAAACCAACTAGCCAACTGCATTAAAGCACAAATTAATGACTAAGAATAGTATTCTAGGTAAATTGCATTAAATTGTGCTCTTTGGTCTCATCCTCTTACCTAAATTCTAAGAACATAAAGCACCTTAAGAAACCTGCACTGCTTTTTGTGTCATATTGTACAATAATTCATGGGAGAAGGTGGGGAAAAAAGGCCTTTTCTGTGGCACAGTATTCTTCCAAGGCTCTGCTCTCCAGAAGCAATGACACTGTACTTTTGTGAGGTTTGTCTTCTAAAAGCAATAAACGAGAATATCCTGCCTGAATAGAGAGTCTAAGAACCTTCACGGTAAATTTAAGGAGGGGAGATCCGTGGATGCCTCAGGAGCCACCAAATGCCTTTCCTTAAGCCC
>JASGAU010406940.1:0-25485 GCA_030220045.1 Australoheros facetus
AAGGCACAGATCTGGCCAAGGTTACAAAAGAATTTCTGCAGCACTCAAGGTTCCTAAGAGCACAGTGGCCTCCATAATCCTTAAATGGAAGAAGTTTGGATAACCAGAACTCTTCTTAGACCTGGCCATCCAGCCAAACTGAGCAATCGTGGGAGCAGACCCTTGGTGAGAGAGGTAAAGAAGAACCCAAAAATCACTGTGGCTGAGCTCCAGAGATGCAGTAGGGAGATGGGAGAAAGTCAACTATCCACAAAGTCAACAATCACTGCAGCCCTCCACCAGTCAGGGCTTCATGGCAAAGTGGCCCGACGGAAGCCTCTCCTCAGTGCAAGACACATGAAAGCCCACACAGAGTTTGCCAAAAAACACATGAAGGTCTCCCAGACTATGAGAAATAAGATTCTCTGGTCTGATGAGATGAAGATTGAACTTTTTGGCGTTAATTCTAAGCGGTATGTGTGGAGAACACCAGGCACTGCTCATCACCTGCCTAATACAATTCCAACAGTGAAACATGGTGGTGGCAGCATCATGCTATGGGGGTGTTTTTCAGCTGCAGGGACAGGACGACTGGTTGCAATTGAAGGAAAGATGAATGCGGCCAAGAATAGAGATATCCTGGAAGAAAACCTCTTCCAGAGTGCTCAGGACCTCAGACTGAGCCGAAGGTTCATCTTCCAACAAAACACTGACCCTAAGCACACAGCTAAAATAACAAAGGAGTGGCTTCAGAACAACACTGTGACCATTCTTGACTGGCCCAGCCAGAGCCCTGACCTAAACCCAATTGGGCATCTCTGGAGAGACCTGAAAATGGCTGTCCACCAACGTTCACCATCCAACCTGACGGAGCTGGAGAGGATCTGTAAAGAAGAATGGCAGAGGATCCCCAAATCCAGGTGTGAAAAACTTGTTGCATCATTCCCAAGAAGATTCATGGCTGTACTAGCTCAAAAGGGTGCTTCTACTCAATACTGAGCAAAGGGTCTGAATAGTTGTGACCATGTGATATTTCAGTTTTCCTTTTTTAATAAATTTGCAAAGCTTTCTACATTTCTGTTTTTTTCTGTCAAGATGGGGTGCTGAGTGTACATTAACGAGAAATAAAATGAACTTTTTTGATTTTAGCAAATGGCTGTAATGAAACAAAGAGTGAAAAATTTAAAGGGGTCTGAATACTTTCCATACCCACTGTAAACTAGTAAATAGCAGCCTTATAATATTGCATCAGTGCTATGGATGTTATTACTAACAAAACATTATTTTTCTCCTTGCAGCATTGGCTGATCTGGTGCAAAGAAAATTCAACTATTTCTTATTTATTCATAGTAGCTGTCGTTTTCAGCGCGTTCAGTTCATTTTTATTACTACAGTGCGGAACCACAAGCTTTTTAACTGCCAAAGTTAGACAGGACGCTTCCACCTGTTTTGCATAACCCACAGATTTTGCTTTGATCTATTTTCTACTTAATTTTCCTTTCTTTTAAAAGATTAAAAAAAACGTGTGAAAGAGAGATGTAAAAAACATCATCCTCCACCAGCCCCCTCCCCACGCCCCCATGTAAAACATCCTTGAGTTTAAACCCCTGAATGTCAGTTAGATGAGATCCCCTTTCACCCACCTGTATGATTCTGTGGTCTGTACACCCCCTCACCTATTCCCTGTTTTTTTTCTTGCGCGTATGTGTATGAAAAATACATTGTATGTGCTTATGTACAGTCACGCTGGCATTCATGTATGTTTGTAGTTTTTGGTTTATACTTGTGTACATGTACAGGCTTACCTGTAAACTTGTGTCTTTGTGTGTGTGTGTGTGTGTGTGTGTGTGTGTGTGTGTGTGTGTGTGTGTGTGTGTGTGTGTGTGTATATACATGTGGGTATTTGTTTTCTATAGTTTCACAGCTTCACACAGGAAATGCTCCTGTCTGAGTAAGCTGCATGCCTCTCTTCAGCAGCTGTAATATTTAACATGTTGTTAGAACGTGGCAAATAGCTTTTAGATAGTGAGGCGTGTGACAGAGCCCCTCGCACCTTGCAGCAGAGGATAACTGTACCCATCATAGACCACCATCAAACACTGGCAGCTTAGTAGCCTAACAGGAGGACACGATGATAGTGGGGGTTCTGTGTATGGTGGTGATGGCGTGTTTCAGTGCTGGGGAAGGCACATACTGCTCAGGTAAGACGAGTAAAATTGAAGATAAAATAACTTCAGAATAACAGCTAGGTGAGTGTTTTTACTAACATTACAACTTTCAGAATGACTTAGAGCTTTCATTTTCCCTGTCAGCCATCTAGAGTCAGAGCCTCTCCTTAGTGATTCTGTGTTAGAGTATTTTTATTCACTTTGCTGTGTTCTCTGGTCTGCAATTATTAATGATGTTGAGTTTATAGACTGAATTTTAATGGCATATTTTACTATGGATAGTCCTAAAGCTATAAATCTTTGTGTTCTTCCAGCCTACAGTTTCTTGGTACTCTATATTGTGCAATATGACCGTGAATTAAATGCTAACGCATGGGGTGCAGTAAAAGTCCATTTCAGTCCTTACATGCACAGTCCACATCCATAATGTGCAAACTCATTGGCTCAGAACAATTAAGTAAGGGGTGAGTTATACATATTCTGAATGTGAGGTACTTACAAAGAATAACTCACATAAACTTAAGTAATTAAGTACTTTTACTTTATATTAAATTAAGTTAAAAGCACTTCATTTAACCTTAGCAAATTTAAAGACAGAAAAAGTCATTATGAATTACCTAGATTTATTTCATTTCTTCAGAGCACTTATTGACAATATTTCCATTTTAGGAGAGGAGGTCTCATCGTATTACCGCATACACCACACAGTAACGGGAACAGGAACCCAACAACAACCCTAAACATAAACACTGCCTCAATCATGGTGACCTGTTAATAACTAAGCTTTTACACTTTTCTAGAACACATAAACACCAGAAACCATATTAAAAAACACCTGAAATGGACAAAATATCCAGTGAGCCGCAGTTCTCTTCCCAATATTGCTTATTTAACACCAAAGGCCAGACCTATGTGAGCTGACAGGAAGGCAATAGTAACTTAAATAACCATTTGTTATAAGCAAGCAACACAGAAGAGCATCTCTGAATGCACAGTATGTCAAAACATGAAGCAGATTGGCAGAAGATGATCACAGTGGGTGCCACTCCTGTCGGTTAAGTCTGATGAGTCTCAATTTTTGTTGCAACATTCAGATGGTAGGGTCTGTGCTGGTGGTGGTATAATGATGTGGAGGATGTGTTTTTTTTTTCACACTTTGGGCCCCTTAGTACCAACTGAGTATTGTTTAAATACCACAGTGTACTTGAGTACTGCTGTTAACCACATCTCCCATTTTATAAACACAATGTATTTATTGTAATTATTAAAACAATATTGTATTTATACTGTTGTAAATGATTTGTATTGAAGCATGGATCAAATTTTTTATCAAGCTACTTTGAGCAAGAAACAGCATTTCTGTCATAAGGTACAGTGTATCACAAAAGTGAGTACACTCCTCACATGTCTGCATATATTTAAGTATATCTTTTCATGTGACAACACTGACAAAATGACACTTTGACACAATGAAAAGTAGTCTGTGTGCAGCTTATATAGCAGTCTTCAAATAGCGAAACAATTCGTCTTTTAAGATCCTCAGAGAGTAGTGACAAGCTAGTGACTAGCTAGCCAGTTCAGAAGCTGCAAATGCATCAGTTCATGTTTCAATTCATGTTTGAGAACAACTGCTTTACAGTAACAACTGAGGGAAATACCAGTTCCACCACATGAAACTACCCAGATCAGAACATGTTTTCAGCCATTCTGGCCTGGTGGTTTCTGCAAGGCCTTGGCTTGCAAGGATGGAATTCTAGCTGTGGGTGGCAACGGCCCTGGTGTGAATCCAGCTGCAGATCTGAACTGCTTCTCCCTTCTGGTCATGATCCATCAAGATGTTCCAGAACATTTTCAGATGCTCTTCTGTATTAAAAGCAAGTATGAGTGAAAGTTCTAGCAAAATGAAGAAGAAATTTTTAAGATAGTAGTGCAATACTGTCAAAAATGTCTGTTAGCAGTTAATGATTGAAAAACTCAAATCTTTTCATACTCTAGAAAAATCCTTCGATGTCCGTATTGCTTTGCATCTGGATTATATATACAATACACTATACCTAGATTTGTCCCCTACTATTCTCTGGTTGTGTGTTTATGTTTTGTGTCTGCTTACTAGTAAATATATGTAAATATTTATGTGTAAATATATGTGTGTGTGTGTGTGCTTATTTGGTCAGGTATTATTGTTCAGCTTTATAAATAATTTTGACTTACTTTTGCTGCTCATCATAAATTTGATGTGAGCATAGTTCATATATATATGAACTGGGTTAGTTATGCATCTAAGTGCTATATACGGGTTCTGGTGAAAAGATATGCTGCTTATATTTATTACAAATTTATGGTCTCTAGGTCCTGTGGAAACAGTGTTGATGATGCAGATCACACCGTAGATTATAACTCTGATATGACCATTGTTATTGGTCAGGTATGATCAATAAGAATGTGAGACTCTGCCGACACCTTATGCTTTTTCGATTTGACTAATTTTTAGCATTTTGTTTTTCTGTCCATCAGATGGCCCTATCCTCCCAGTACCTGAGTCTGCTAAAGTGATAGTCACCTGTCCATCTTTCCCAGCCTCAGAGATCAAGTATCAGCTGTTCTTCAATAAAAAACTTGTCACTAAAGTCTGCCTGAATAAGGTAAGTGTGTGAACTCAAGTGTTCAGCTATTTATGCAAATGTCTGTGAGCTTGTAGGTTTCTTTAGTTGCCACATTTTTGGAATACCTGGGTCTCTCCACCATTTGGTTTGAGAACTGAATAAGCCTTTTGGATGAGAGGTGAAATGTCTTCAAGAAACAGAAAAGAAGTTTTTCAAGCTCCAGAGACACTTTTGGTACTAAAGACATTACATGATGGCATCGGGGTGGCTGTAGCTCAGGAGGTAGAGCAGGTCACCTACTAAACGGAAGGTCAGCGGTTTGATTCCTGGCTACTCCAGGCTGCATGCCAATGTATCCTTGGGCAAGATACTTAACCCCAAGTTGCTCTCCGACGCAACTGTCGGAGTGTGAATGTGTGTGAATGCTAGATAATTAAAGCACTTAGCTTAGTTAATCATGGAAGTGCTTGTATGAATGTAAATGTAAACATGTTGTATAAGCGCTTTGAGTGCTCAAACTGAGTAGAAAAGCGCTATATAAGAACTAGTCCATTTACATTAAAAAACCTGCATGGGTAAATGTAAACATGTTGTATAAGCGCTTTGAGTGCTCAAACTGAGTAGAAAAGCGCTATATAAGAACTAGTCCATTTACATTAAAAAACCTTTAATATAGATTTTTGTATCATGTAAGATTCAGTTTTGTTGATTTTTGTTTTCACTGTCACTGGAGTGCAGTACTGCACAGTACACTGAACTCCTTAGCCACTATGCACCACAATTATATAAACATTTAGTTTGTGTGCAATAATGTACATTAATTATTTTTATTCAAAATATTCATTCTGCCTTTTTTGTCTTAGAGGAAGCTTTTATGAAGTTGCAATAACTGTTGGACTGTTGAGGAAACCACATTATCTCACTTCTGCTCTCACAATGCACTGCACTGAAATTCCAAGTTGGGGTTTGTAGGCATGTCACAGTCACAGCTATGAGCAGTCGAGGTCATGACATCCACATGTGACCATTTTCAAATGACTGAAATTGCTTCATGCCCTTTATGAAGTATCTTAATAAGTTGTTATGCATCTTTGTACAGAATATATTTAGTGCTCTTTGCATTATTTCTAAAAGACAGTGGAATTTCATTGGTGGGTTGGATTACATTCTTCATATATTTCCTCGTTTGGGATTTTGATGATGGTGGAGAGCTCTGTCTAACACTCGGTCCCAAAATTTCCCATAAGTGCACAAATGAGGTCAGATCTGGTAACTATGAAGGCCATAGCACAAAATCATATCATTTCACTCTTCGTCACTCTTCAAGCTGGTGCACCATTACCAGAGTGGGGCTGAGCAGTATATGAAAAAGCACAGGAGAGGAAGAGGCTCTTACTCCTGTTCACGCTGACTGGAGCCCTAAGGCTCTAGGTGACATTTCTATTTGAAAAACATCTCCAATAACAGATCCACAACAGCGTGACCAAAATGAATAATTTGAGCTCTGTACATAAAAGACAATTAGAACATTTTTTAAATGAAATAACATTTTATTTTATTTCATTAATATAATGCCAATGTACAAAAACAATTGTCTTAAGGTGCTTTATATTGTAGGGTAAATGCCCTACAATATTCCAGAGAGAGAGAACCAATGATCAAATGAGTAAAACATGGCAATGGTGGGGAGGAAGAACTAATTTTTAACAAGAAGAGACTTCTGGTGTCTGAGGTTTGCTAGTGAAGTATAATCAGGATGTGGGAAATACGTGTCAGCATGATTATATCATTTCAGACACCACACACACATCTGCTGTAACTGACATCAGCACAAAATCTTCAGAACAACCTCAATTCTTTTTGTTTATAGTCTAGTACTTTTTGTATGGATGAAATAATGATCAAATGCTCTTGGTGTAATGTTCCTTAAAGCTATTTTACAGTTTCTCTGTATAACCAACTCATGTTGTTACTTTCCAATCATTACTCTGCACTTAAAACTCGAATAATTCAGCTGATTAATAGAGTTAAATGTTTTCAGAAGGTAAATATATTTACTGGATGCTATATTGCATACTTTCATGGACTGTGTGACAGGCAGGAAATGGACCTGAATTCAAAACGCGGGAGACATGACTGAACTAAACAACAAACAAACCAGCAAACAAAAAAACAGCTTTATTGCTGAAAAACAAACAAACAAACAAAAAAAAAAAACAAAGTTAACAAAGTACAGACAGAGCTGGACTGGAGCCAGAAGAACAAACCAGGAATCTCATAGAACATGGAAAAATACACAGCAAATGAGGGATGACGAAGAAGAAACACACTGGGGTAATTAGGGAAGTGGGAAACATAAAAGTACACAGTTGAACCTAATCAGAAGAAAACAAGTTAGAGGGAGCAAAACTGAACACAATGCACACCAACACAGGACTTGCAAAGTCCAATAGGAAATGGCTAAACATGACAGAAATGCAGACTTGACACACAGGCAGGTACACTGAAGGAAAACCACAAACGCCACAACAGAAAACTAAATACACAAACCCGAAACACTAAAGAAACATTCAAACCTCCAAAACTGACAATAAACTAAGAATCTAAACCATAAACTTTGAAACACAACTAAAGAAATTTAACAACAGCAGAACCTGAAAGACCAAAAAAACACAAAGCAGTGGGCCAAAGGCATGACAGTGTGCACATTACAACTTAAGTGCCTTATAAGTCAACTCATTATTTCAGTTAATGTAATTTACTTTGTTCAGTATATCCCATTGCTCCAGGCAAGGACAAGACATTTAACTATTATCTTCTTAAAGCTTGTATACTCTTAATGCTGGTCTCAAGCCTGGATAAAGGGTTGCATCAGGAAGGATATTTGGCATAAAATCTCAGCCAAATCAAACATGCAGATCATAAAGAATGAGACTTCTATAGCAGGTCAGTTGAGGCCCAGGTGCTGTTAGCCAACAGAGTGCCGGTGGAAACTGCTACTGTTGGCCGAAGACAACGAAAGAGGAGAGGGGAAGGTATGTTGTGGACTATGATGTTCACAGAATGACATTGTGATCTGTATTGATAGTAGGGAGCAGGTGGAAGAGAATCTGGTGAAGGAGGCATGCACTGTAGTGAACTGGACTGAAAGTCAGTAGAAGGAAAACAGAATACATGTGAATGAGACGAGAAAGGAGAACATGCAAGGAGGTAGTGAAGGTACATGAGTTTAAATACCTGCGGTCAACCATCCAAATTAGCAGACAGTGCATTAGAGAGGTGAAGAAGAGAGTGGAGATAGGATGGAGTGGGTGGAGACGAGTGTCTGGGTGATTTGTGACAGAAGGAAAGCAGCAAGAGTAAAAGGAAAGGTTTACAAGATGGAGACCTGCTGTGATGGATGATTTGGAGGTGATAACACCAAAAGAGATGGCTGAGTTAAGATTGTCGTTGGAGCAACCAGAATAGACAAGATTAGAAATGAGTATATGAGAGGGACAGTTCAGGTTGAGCAGTTTGGAGACAAAGTTAGAAAGGCAAGGCTGAGATGATTTAGACATGTGCAGGGACAGTGGACAAGTTTTATCGTGGACAATATTTGACAAAGGGTGCTGAATATGGAGCTGCCAGGCAGGAGGAAAAGAGCAAGACCTCAGAGGAGAGAAGAGCAAACAATCCATCTGAAAAATGACAAGGGGAGAAGCAAGATTATGAATAAAGAGGAGACTAAACACAGGAAGTCACCCAGAAGTATTTCTGTGGCATCCATAATTCAGTTCAGTTTAATCCAATTGAATTTTATTTAAATAGTACCAAATCACAACAAACAGTCACCTCAAGGCACAAGTGCTATTTACATTTTCTAAGTTCTCCTTTAGCAGAGGATACACAGGAACATCCTGTGTGAAAGAAAGTGAGTTCATAGTGCTCATACTGACGGTTTAAAACAATGTTGCCAACCGGCAGGTCATGTAAACAGGAACTTATTAGTGGGTTTTTATTTTATGCCATAAGTGGCTGATATATCTTGAACACATAACAACAGGCTATGTTAAATCCACAGGCGAACATATAAACATTTCATTACTGTAAAACATCTGCTTCTTTTAAAGTTGTTACCTTGCATTAAGCACACAAGTTTTTATGTATAAAAAATCTCTATAACTCAAGATTATGAGCTATATTAAAATGATCAAAGTGCATTTAATAGAAATGAGGTTTACCTAATCCAAACAATAGTTCAGTTAAAATGAATCATCAACTCAGAAAAGGACAGAATGTAACAGAAATTACAAATATTTAAAAGTATATTAAGCAAATTTTTTTAGGTTATGTAATTGACAAATATTGTATCATAAACATACATAAATTACTGTATAATTATGTCTTCCAACAAAATGATGCATTCTCACAAACTTAAACTTAATTTATTCAAAATTCAAAGGAGTGGGAGCAGGTTAATGGAAGCCACCATGTTTCCCCACCATATTTGAATATAGTGGAAGGAAGGACATATCTCTCCCCACTAATTGCATTTAATGTATATAGCTACACTGATCACATACGCAGTACACCAAAAACCTGAAGAGAAGTTGTAGATGTTAGCCTGCTGTCGAGGGGCATTTATATTTGTGCCTGCACCTACAGACTCAATATAAGAAGGCTCATACCTCTGTTTTATTGTGGGAAAAGGAGTCCCCCTTCAATAAAAAGCAAAAAAGGAAAGTGACAAAACAACCAGCATTGTAATAAAATCCTATCCTCTTCCTCCTTACCTCAAATCTCATATCCTGAAGTCAGAGCTCTAACACATGAAAATGTGCATGAACATGTTTATTTGTTCCTGATTTATTATATTGTCAGTAGATTAGACAGATGAACCTCCCAGGTAGCTGACAAGAGTTGGCAAAACAACAACAGCTGGTTAGAAACTAACATCACTTTCTCACATCATATGAGAGTTTATCCACTAGGAGTCCAGCAAAGTTGCATCACTTTGAAAGACAGTTTCACTAACAATGGCTAACAGAGGCTAACAGTAGCTAACAGCAGCAAAAACAGCAGCACTTATTGACAGCGAGTCAGAAGTGAGCGTCTCTGACTCACTGACCTGTATCGGACTTTATTCACAAAGTCTGAACCACCTCACCTGTCTCCTTTCAGTGAAGAGGCTTTCAGTAGAAATGACCGTTATATTTACTTTCTTTAAGCAGAACCACACAGCACAGTTTGAAGTCACAGCCAGTGAAAGTGGGGTGTACTGCTGCATGACGGAGAAGATTTATCCTCCACCATACAAACAGAACTGTAAAACAACTCAAGTCAATGTGACAGGTAAAACACATGAGTCATATACTATACACAAAGTCATGTCCACATCATGTACTGTATATATCTTTGTCACTGGTATTGATATTATCCTTATGAAATCATTGGGTGGTGGTTTGGGAGGTGGGGGTGTCATCGTGTTTGACCCTATTAGCTTAACTATTTACAGCACTGTATTTTTCATAAGCCATTCCTTTCCATTTTGTGTCCGAGATCATGATCAAGCAGAAGGGTTTGCTTCCATTTTAGCGTCAGCTTTCAGGCAGATGGCCTCTTATTGCTCAAACATTCTTTGATATTGTGGAAAGTTTTTTTAATCCAAAGTCCTTGACTCAGTCAATAGATAGTCAATAGTCAGATATTAGGTCTTATTTTTACTAGCAAACTATAGTTTTTTTTTCATGATTACTGGGATTATAGTGAAATTAATAACTCAGCCTAGTAATAATAAAAATCCAAGAGAACTAGAACAGCAGGGAAAACAATCAGAAAACACTTAATAATCAACATGAACCGAAAGACAAAGGAACACAAAACCCTGGGTCCAAAACCAGGCACCATGGCACCAGACGAGAGGCTACTGATATTTTTTTACGTAAATTTGAAATCAAACAAAATGTGGCTACATCCTTTCCTCTATAATTTAAAGAGTCTAATTGTAAAAAAATAAAAAAAAATAAAAAGTAATATCAATTTCAATTACAAATCTGGTAATTCAATAATCTGTCTGTTCATTTCCTGTTTTACTCACAAACTCATGGGATTCTGTGAGGTTTATCAGTTCTTGCAAATGCCTCACAACGTTAAGAAAAGTCATCAACTGCTACTGGAGTCGATGGCCCCTGGAGTCAGGCTAAACTCCTTGAACACCACAGACTCAGATAAAGTATCTTACCACTCAAACTGATGACTTCATCCTCATTTAGGCTCTTCAATCACAGTTGTGTAGAATCCTCAGGCAGCTGATGGGTTGCACCCATATCTTTAAGCTGGGATTTTTGATTTGGAGTTTGGAGTCAGGGTTTCCT
The DNA here is from genome assembly GCA_030220045.1 of Australoheros facetus. Classification (NCBI taxonomy): domain Eukaryota; kingdom Metazoa; phylum Chordata; class Actinopteri; order Cichliformes; family Cichlidae; genus Australoheros; species Australoheros facetus. Next base: position 11,107 of record JASGAU010406940.1, read on the forward strand.
ACAGATGATGGGCAAAAAGTTAGGAAAACTTGCCTTTTCATTAAAAGGTGTGCAAATGGTCAGTAATTTGAAATCTGCCATTTTTAGAAATTTAAATGGCAGCATTTCTTTAAAACATAAATGCCCAGACACCTAAAACCCTCTTCATAATTGCAGAGCTCTTGGAATGATGACATGCTTCAATAGCTTTTGAAGTGTGATAAATGTAGCAACACTGTTTTTTCCCTGTATTTAAATTACAAAAAATACTTAAAATGTATTTTTGCTTTTCCAAATATGTAAAACAAACAAAAGTTCATCAAGTTCTAAGCAGGAGGTACTTCTTTTTCCACATGAACATAAAATCTAATGTGTCTTCTTGTGAAATTTCAGATGAAAGGCCTTTGTCATCAATCAATGCCAGTGTCACACCTGTTAAGAGCTGTGCATGCAAGCCTCCATTAATTCCAGAGGTGGTGATGTGGGGAGGATGTGGTGCTTTACTGGTCTATAGCCTGACAATCACCTGCATAACCATTGCTATATGGGTAAGAATAAACAGATGGATGGATTTCACTCATTTGCCTGCAGTAGGGAAAGTAAGTAAAGGAATCAAAATAAGGTTCTGCTTCTCCTAAGGCCTCATTCCAATATTGGGTATCATTAGATAAAATTGGACGCAATGAGGTTGCTTCACCAAAAACCACCTTGGGATTGCTTGGATCACTAACAGATTTCCATAGTTGTCCATAGTTTGCATGGAAGTTGCTACTCATTGAGTAAAACTTGAAAAAGTATGACACAAACCAGAAATGGGGAACATTCACCTTCAGAGTTAAGTTGTACCTCACTGCTGCAACAGGTGACTGTAGAAAACATGGCTGAAGGCAACCTGAGCGTGCCCTAGAACTGAAGCAAAGACATCTCTATGTTAGTGATGAAAAAACAAAAAGTTCAACTCATGATAACAAAGATGGTTTCTGCCATTTTATGTAGTTCTGATTTGAGTTCAGGGGGTTGTTATTCTCATAAGTCTACTTTGAATTACAAACTTGATGCTGTAAAACTGAATTGTAATGACATGATTGACAGCTTTGATTGACAGCTGCCGTCACAAGAAACTAAAAAACATCTTTCTGCAGGAATTGCAGGTAAAGTAGGAATGCAAGATGAGGTGCGGTTTAGTTTCTAGAATCATCTGTTTCAAACAATATGAGAGCTGTTTTAAGCTGGATTAATAAGGGACTTGAGGCATCATCTTACTTTTTATGGTAAGTTAAATTTATGTTTTGTAAGCTAACCTGTAAATGAACATCATTAGCTAGCCAGAAAAGTTGAGCAGTTGTTAGCCATCAAGCGAAAGAGTTTTTGGTCACTACAATGTTTTAATGTGAAGTTTGCATGTTCTCCCCGTGTCTATGTGGGTTTCCTCCAGGTACTCTCCCACAGTCCAAAGACATGCAGTTACTAGGGTTAGGTTAAATGGTGATTCTTTTTTATCCTCCATTGAACTGCCATGTTTATTGGAGGAGGATAGAGATAGATTGGACAAGCCCTTTGTTAAAGCTGAAATATTGGATACTATTAAATCACTCCCTAGAAATAAATCACCTGGTGAAGACGGTTTCCCATCTGAATTTTATGAAGAATTTAAAGACCTTCTTATACCACTGTTGATGGATGTCCTAGAGCAAAGTAGGAGAGATGGGTACTTTCCAGACTCTTTTTCTCAAGCTGTTATAAGAGTCATCCATAAAAAAGGGAAAGATCCTCTAAAATGCTCCTCCTATAGACCAATCTCACTTCTCAATACAGATTATAAATTAATTACAAAAATGATAGCAAGTAGGTTGGAAAGCTGTTTACCCCTTCTTATTAATCAGGATCAAACAGGTTTTATTATAAATAGATTTTCTACTAATAATTTAAGGTGTTTCTTTAATATAATACATTGTGCCAACAAAAAAAAGATACCAAGTGTAGCTGTCTCACTAGATGCTGAAAAGGCATTCGATATGGTTGAATGGCAATATTTGTTTTCAGTCCTTAAGAAATTTGGCTTTGGTGTGGGGTTTACTGATTTGATACAATCTTTTTATAGATCCCCTCAGGCTAGGGTTATTACTAATGGGATTACTTCTGATCCTTTTAGGCTATATAGAGGCAATAGACAGGGAGATCCAGTAAGTCCCGCTCTCTTTGCACTTGCCATTGAACCCTTGGCAGAGGCCATTAGAACAAATCCTAATATTTGTGGATTTGAGATGTGTACTGATATACATAAAATTTCACTTTTTGCAGACGATATAATTTTATTTCCGACTAATCCAGATCACCCTCTTTGTTCCCTTCAGGAACTACTGGGTAAATACAGTTAATTTTCCGGATATAAGGTTAATTTGGAAAAAAGTGAAGTTTTACCGCTTGTTGAATTTGAAAACAGTATAATTAAATGTATGCCTAGTTTCAAATGGTCTCCTTTGGGTTTTAAATATTTAGGGGTGTTTGTGGATAATAACATTAAAAATCTTTTTAGACTTAATTTGGGGAGCCTACTTCAGAGGTTGAGTGAAGACTTGAGAAAATGGATGGTTTTACCCCTCACATTACTTGGTAGAATTAATGTTATAAAGATGAATATCCTTCCTAGATTCCTATATATGTTTCAGTCGCTTCCCATTCATGTCCCAAAAGCATTTTTTTCCTCTCTCAAAAAAGTAGTTAGGAAATTTATTTGGCAAGGCAAGACGCCAAGACTCGGCATGGATAAATTATGACTGCAGTATGAGGATGGAGGTCTCAATCTCCCTAATTTTCAGTTGCATTATTATGCTGCTCAATTTAGGTTTTTGGCACAGATGTTTGACATGGAAACTTCTCCTTCATGGCTTAGAATTGAAACACTAGAGATGAAAGAGGAGTCACCAATAAATTTATTGTATAAATGGGATATAAAAACTATTAAAACGGCAACTGATAATCCCTTTATTATTCAGTCAATTAAATTTGGTATAAACTTCTTGAATTGTTTAAGTTAGAAGGGTTTCTTTCTCCTAAAAGCCCTTTATGGGGAAATAGACTTCTACCGAAGATTTTTCAGACTGGTGACTATAAATTCTGGCTGAAAAAAGGTATTAGCCGATTAGAACACTGTTATAAAGATGGAGTATTTATGTCCCTAGAACAGTTAAAAGAGAAATTTAAGTTGACAAATAAGGATTTTTTAGTTATCTCCAATTACGTGACTTTATTAGAACTAATCAAAAAGGAAATTGGACGTTACCTCCCATGTCTCCGGTCGAGTATATGTGTCATGCTGGCCAGCCACTATTCAAAACTATTTCAACGGTGTATACAGCCCTTATGTCAACTTTAACAATGATAGATATGGACAGTTCAAGAATTAAATGGGAGAAGGACCTGGGAATATCTATTGAGAAGCAGTTATGGAAGAATTTGTGTAGAGAAGGGATTACCTCTACTTTAAATGCTTGATTTAGGCTCATACAATTTAAGTTCTTGCACCAGTTGTATATTACCCCAGATAAATTACATAAATATAATTCTAATATATCACCTAGTTGTTTTAGATGTGGCATGGCAGAGGGAACCTTCCTCCACGCTACTTGGCAGTGCTCTAAATTGCAGGGGTTCTGGCAGGGGGTGTGTGAAATCGATTCCAATGGACCCTGAGATTTGTCTTTTAGGGAATTTGGCGAATTCCAATCTAGAGACAAATCATGCTAAGAAACTTACAGGAGTTCTTTTGCCAATTGCTAAGAAATGTATTGTGACAAAGTGGAAATCAGAGACCCCCCTTCCAATTAAAATTTGGCTTTGTGAAATTAATAACTGTGTGACTCTTGAGAAAATAACCTATTGGATGCAGAATGGAACCAAGATTTTTTATAAAATATGGCAGCCATTTTTAAGATATATGCAAGACCTACCAGCACATTGGGTTGATTAACTTTACTGGTTTTGGGGATTTATGAATAGTGATAATGTCTCTCAATACATCTCAATATATCTCAGATTCCTATATATGTGTATGTGTATGTATGTATGTATGTGTATGTGTGTGTATCTGTGTGTGTAAGTATATGTATATGTATGCATATACACACATACATGTGTGTGTATATATATATATATATATATTCCTTAATGATTAATCTTCCCCCCTTTTTGTTATATTAATTAATTATTAACATGTTATCTTATTTATCTATTACTTTTGTCCTTTTATTTTAGATTTGCTTTATTACTCAAAAGATATTGAGATTGTTCCTGAGTTTATATTGTTCTGTTAGGTTATAAGTGTAATATTATTTTTCAAAAAGTAAAATAAAGTATTCTAAAAAATAAAAGAAAAAGGTGATTCTAAATTGCCCATAGGTGTGAATGTGAGTGTGAATGGTTGTCTGTCCCTACCTCTCGCCCTATGATAGGTGGGATAGGCTCCAACACCCCCTCACCCCACGTGAGGATGGATGGATGGATGGATGGATGGATGGATGGATGGATGGATGGATGGATGGATGGATGGACAATGTTTTAATATTAGAAAGAACTCAGTCTAACCCTGTCTAAAGAAATCTATTGGGCTTCAGCTCAGCAGCTTTCCCGGTGATGGCAATGCAGTATAAACCAAAGATGAATTACTGAGAAGACTGAAAGGTTTCTCATAGTATTCTTGTCAGGCATCTACACATGGCTGATTTTATCGGTTCACCAGTTTCTTGCTGATATCAGTTTGTTAAGCTAAAATAAACAAAATAAAAGAAACAGGGTTTAACTGAAGCTGCCTGTATGTCGTTGAGCTGTTTATCTCTGTTTGGCTAATGTTTGGAGTCTGGGTATCATCCTCGACAGCTCTTTATCTTTTCACTCTCATATCAATATTTCCCAAACTGCATCTAAGAAACCTCCATCTTTGTTCACAGTCTTGTTGTCTCCTGCAATGATTATTGTAATTCTTTTCTATTTGCTCTCCCTCTCAAATCGCACCATCACCAAAACTACCAAAACTCACCTGTTCAACATGTATACTCACTGTACAGTAGGTCCTTTGGCCGTTTCATTTCTGATTCTGTGCCTTTATGTTTTCTATGTGATTTGTTTTGTTCTCAGCTCTGGAAAGTGTCCTTGGCTGTCTTGAAAGGTGCTTACAAATAAATTATTATTATTATTATTATTATTATTAAATCTGGTCAAAGTCAGTAAACAAACCAACCACTCTTTTCTAGATGGAGATCTTTAGGCAGGTCTTCATCTTCACTTGCTATTTTCATGTAAAAAAAAAAATTTAAATGATTCATATTTCAGATTATATGGTTGTGTACAGTGCTGCTGCACCTACTCATTGATTTTTTTAAATGGCAAAGCCTAATGTTAAAGAGCTGAAACCAGATTATGATATTTAGTACACCATTGAGATCAAATTTATGATGACTTTTTCTGCTGAAGTTGTTTTTCAGCACCAACTCTTGTTAGATATTCAGCTTTGGTACTCAGAGTTTTGATTTTAAATATCCAGCTTACAAAGCAGTTCAGGTTATTGTTAATAAGAACATGATCAGTACAGTGTATAGCCTAAACTAAAAATAATATGAAACAGTAAATATACAGATTAATTTCACTTTAAACTTAATCAACTGATTCTGATATATTTCTTTCTTTTTTAATGTGATTACAGGAGTGCTCAACATTACCCCACAACAATATGTACACTCTATGTACTGAATCCAATTTTTAAGCCATAAAATTAGAATATATTTCAGTAATAATGATTAAAAAAAAACTAAAATATCTTACAAAGTACAGTCATTGAAATCTGGATTTCTGTCACTGAAAAAGTAAGTTAAAGACACAAAGTCAGTACAAGTACACATCCATGTAATTGGCATCAACAGCTACTGATCCTTTCTGACTGGCTCTTTGCAATCAGGAGCATAAACAGTAACTCAGTTTAGTTTGCAAGAAGTTCAAGCGCTACTGATCTCAGACCTGCAAGGCATGCATTTTTAGCACTGATTCTCATCAGCTGTATGATGAATACAAATTTTCACTGGCAGCATTAAATAAAACCTGGATGTAGTAAAAGGTCTTTACTTGTATGTTGAGTTAAAAACGGTGTGTTACACCATAGACAGTGTAAATGATGTCCCATTTTAAAGCCTTGACACGAGCAAGGCTTTTGCCATATTGGTTGCAAAAAAAAACTAAAACGGGATGTGAGAGGAGGGGTGGATCTGACTGTTTAGCTAATGACTTCTGGTTGGCAACTCCTTGGGCTAGACTATTGTAATTCATTCTTATCAGGCTGTCCTAAAAGCTACCTGAAAAGCCTTCAGCTGATCCAAAATGCTGCAGCTAGAGTACTGACAGGGACTAGAAAGAGAGAGCAGATTTCTCCCATATTGGCTTCTCTTCATTGGCTCCCTGTTAAATCTAGAATCGAATTTAAAATTCTTCTCCTCACATACAAGGTCTTGAATAATCAGGCCCCATCTTATCTTCTCATAGTACCATATCACCCAAATAGAGCACTTTGCTCTCAGACTGCTGGCTTACTTGTGGTTCCTAGGATACTTAAGAGTAGAATGGGAGGCAGAGCCTTCAGCTTTCAAGCCCCTCTTCTGTGGAACCAGCGCCCAGCTTGGATTCAGGACACAGACACCTTTTCTATTTGAAAAACTTTCCTTTTTGATCAAGCTTATAGTTAGGGTTGGGTCAGGTGACCCTGAACCCTCCCTTAATTATGCCTCAATAATCCTAGCCTGCTGGGGGTTCCCATAATGTACCAACTGTTTCGTTTCATTAACCTCTTTTTAGTTTGTTTATACCCCACTCACCATTTAACCACTAGCTGTTATTAATCTCTGGCTCTCTTCTACAGTGTGACTGCCCCTCCATGAGCCTGGTTCTGCTGGAGGTGTCTTCCTGTTAAAAGGGAGTTTTTCCTTCCCACTGTCACCAAATGCTGCTCATAGGGGGTCATTTTGACTGTTGGGTTTTCTCTGTAACTATTGTAGGGTCTTTACCCACAATAAAAAGTGCCTTGAGGTGACTATTTGTTGTGATTTAGCACTACATAAATAAAATTGAATTGAAATTGAATTATGCTTTCTGCTAATACTGTATATTATTTAGTGTAAATAATCAGAAGGTATGCAGGAAATAAGAGGTATTCATACCAAAGTAACCACAGGTTTGTATATACACTCACTGGCCACTATGGAAGGCACACTTACTCGACTGATTGTTAATGCAAATATCCAATCAGCCATTTACATGCCCGCAACTCTACATTTAGACACACAGACATGGTCAAGACAACCTGCTGAAGTTCAAACAGAGCATCAGAAAAGGGAAAGAAAAGGGATTTCATTGACAGTGTTGATCTGCTGGAATTTTACCACACAGCCATTTCTATGGTTTACAGAGAATGGTTAGAAAAAGAGAAAATATTCAGTAAGCAGTTGTCTGGGTGAAAATATTTTATTGATGGCAGAGGTTAGAGGAGAATGGCCAAACTACTTAGAGCTGATAGGAAGCCAACAGGAACTCAAATAACCACAAACCTAAGTATGTAAGAAGGGCTTCTTTGAATGCACAACACACTGAAGCAGGTCTTTTCCTGCTGTAGCCCATCTAAGAACTAAGAACAGGAAAGTGACGCTACAATTTGCACTTTGCAGTTTTTAAAAGTGCAACCTTTACAAACTGTAGATGAACCTTGTAGGTGAATGTTCTGTTTCTATTGTGTTGTACTTTTCACAGGTACCCTCTGTTCTGTTGTGAATTCAAATGTTGAGTTTTTTGCTCTAGGCACATGCAGAGGTTGTTAAATTAGTCTTTTTTTAATGCTTGCATTGTTGGCAGTTAGTGTAAATAAATTTCAGAAAGCTCCAAACTGAGTATAATAAATGATTTCATCAGATCTGCTTCACTCTTAGAGAAAGGGTTTGTAAAAATTCAAGTCACATTGTCACCATCACAGTGCTACTTTGTCCAGTCATCCAAATAATCATAATTACTGTAACACAGTGTTTCAGTTTTACCTCTATCGAAAATTTTAATGCACGACATAGTACAATATCTAATTGGCTCTTGATACATTTTGCATGTGAAAATGGAAGTTTGGCAATTAATTAGTAATTAAAGTTCTCAGGGAAATGTAAATGTAGTTTAAAGTGTATATATATATGAAATACTAAATTACAGAGGAAGTAATATTATGGACATGTCAGTACATGCAGATGTGAAGCTTGAGGCCCTTTTCCTTGTGCTAGATGGTCAGATGAGTAGTTATGGCAACCAGTGGAGTAATCATTCAGTCATGAGCCACTAAGGAGATCAAAAATAATTATTTAAAATTAAATTATAACCACACACACAGACACAATGAACATCTCTTCTATTCATCAAAAAAAATTAAAAAACTTACATGGTTGTTGGCTTTGTGTTCCTCAGAAGAAGCAGAAGAAAAAGGAGATGGATACAGTTGTGTATGAAAACACGAGACCCAGAGACTTCAAGAAACCTTCCAAAGTTTAAGTGGTGCTTATGGCAACCAAGAAGTGTCACAGCTATTCAAACTGTGAGTGCTGTCAACATCTTTCAATATAAATCAGAAGACTGCTGCATGAATACGGAAGAGATCCTTCTGTTGTTGTCCCATAAATGTTTTGTTTTCTAAAATGATTTATTGGTGATGGTTAGCCTAAATAACGTGGCCATATACATCACTCTTAATGGTTTCATAAATACATGGGTCAAACTCGTCACACTTCACACTATTTTCTGAGTAACAGACATGCAACAGGCTTTAGATGAATTCCATGTACCTGGATATCAGCCACAATAGAACTGTGCTACTTCTCAAATAGAGGATTGATTTTAAGGTTCTTTTCTTTTTAAAGTGACACCACTTGGCACCTGTGTACATTTCAGTTCTTCACTGCCTCTGCTTTAACCCTAGAACAGCTACTTTTGATTGTTCTACATCAACGTTTGAGAGTTAGAAAAAAAATATGTATCTGTAGTAGCACCACCAAAGCTTTGAAATGGCCACTGAATCAGATATTCTCATCTACTCCTGCTTTCAAGAACAAACTGCAGATATGTGTTTTTAACAGCCTTGTCAATCTTACAAATGGATCTTTTTTGGGCAATTCTTTGCTGTTCAGCACATAATTTTTGATATGTTCTGATGTTGTATATTTTCACTGATGGTATTAGATAAAACCTGATGTAGTAAAAGGTCGTTATTTGTATGTTGAGCCAAAACCTTTGATTTGGAGTTCTTTAACAGTCAGTACTCTGTGGGTTCCACCATAGACAGTGTAAAAGATGCCCTGTTTTGAAGTTATGGAATGAGCATTTCTGCCATTGCCAAAAAAAAAAAAAAGATGTGAGAGGATGGGCCAGGCTAATGGCGTGTGATTGACAATTCATTAACTATAAGCCTGAGGTTTCATAACAAAAGTAAACTTCCACCATATTACCAAACACCATATTACCAAGATTTACAAAATAGACCTAATTTTTTTATTCAGAGTGACTGAGCCCATAAACTCAGCAGGAAAGTGTTTACAGAGGTCAACTAAAAGGGGAGGTCAGTCTCTTGGAAGTGATGGGTGAGGGCTCTGAGTACTGGCTGAATCTGAGGAGAAGAGAGGAGAGATTTAATGACCTTGCTTTAGGGACGGAGTTGATACAGTGTGGGAGAGAGAGGTCGTGCTTACTTGGTTACATGTTGACTTCTCACTAGGAGGGGGCTGATGGCTTAGATGCTGGTGTGTATACATGGGTTGTTTAATTCTTCGGAGGGCAGGCAAGTGGTTCACAGAAGGTTAGATGGAAACAAGAGTACACAACAGAGGTCAGAGGAGCTCACAGTCCCGAAGCAGTTCCCTGGAGAAGATGCAAAAACAAGATCCAAAAATAAAAAACACAAAGACACAGTATTAGTCACTGAGGCAGCCAGATTACCACAGGAAAGTAGTAGACGACTCTCTGGTGAAGAGCGAGAGTTTCCACTGGTCCTCAAATACAGGTTCTTGATGATGCTTAATGACCCACAGGTGCACCAGGCTGTAACACAGAAGCACAATTCCACCCCAGAAGGGGAGGAGAACAGGCCCAGGCCTCACAACCCCAGGAAACACCCAAGCAATGTTTCAATCCATGTTTTATGCTTTCTGTGTTATTTACTGTAAAATAATTAGGAGGCATGCAGTAAAAAAGAGGCATTCATACCAAAGTAACCAGAGGTCAAGTAAGTTTGTATATACACTCACTGGCCACTTTGTAAGGTGCAGCTGCTCAACTGCTTGTTAATGCAAATATCCAATCAGCCATTTACATGCCAGCAACTCTGCATTTAGACATGGTAAAGACAACCTGCTGAAGTTCAGAAAAGGGAAAGAAAAGGGATTTTATTTCATTGACAGTGTTGATCTGCTGGGATTTCACCACACAGCCATCTCTATGACTCACAGAGAATGGTCAGAAAAAGAGAAAATATCCAGTGAGCAGCAGTTCTCTGTGTGAAAATATTTTGTTGATGTCAGAGGTTAGAGGAGAATGGCCAAACTACTTAGAGCTGGAAGGCAACAGGAACTCAAATAACTACAAACCTAAGTATGTAAGAAGGGCTTCTTTGCATTTGAACACACTGAGGCAGACGGGCTACAGCAGGAAAAGACCTAAGAAGTTTAAGAACAGGAAACTGATGCTACAATTTGCATGTGCTTACCAAAATTGGATAATGTTACATAAAATGAATGATAAAATGTAAAATATTAATATTTTCTACAGTTATTAGCTGTTGTGCATTTAACCTGTTAACAACCACCAGATCACCTGTGCTCTGTTCAGACGTTAGACAGGCTCACATCTATCCCTTTATATGTAATATATATGTGTACCTAAATGGTACACCCAGATTAAAAATGTTAGAAGAAAAGAACTGCAAGGTAGCTATGCTTGTTTAATATATGGCTAAAATGCAACCTAACCCTAAGTGGTTCACCAGTGGACTGATGGTTGTTAGAAGTTAAAATATTTAGGAACCTTATCAACTGATAATAAAAAAGTAATAAAAAGTCTGTCTTTGTGTTTTATTATTTAACTGGAGATGTTACTGTGAAGGCTATAGACACTGAATATTGTACTATGAACATTTTGTTACAAACATCCGATACTTTAAACTTAGAAAAGAAAGTCAGGTTTATTTTTAGAATATTGTGCCATTATGTAATGCATGACTGCAAACACTTTTGGGGTTGACGTACTGAAAATCAGTTTCCTTCTCTTGCTTTGTTGATATGAGTAATTTTCCTCCATATTCAGCCATATTATGCTGTCATTACTTCAGAAATGTCTCATGCACGAGTGGATTTACTCAGAAGCGACTGCAAGATTTTTTTTTTATCTTTTATCTTTGCTGAAGATGAAAAGCGTCTTATTCCTCAGAATAACGACTCTCTTGTCTCTGCAGGAAGACGTATTCTCTTACTGATTTTTCTTGTCACTCATTACACTTTTACAAATTTAATTAGATTTGGTGTCTAGCTTGTATAAAATTGAATGGACAAATCATTCCTAGGAATGAATCCTAGGACTCCTAGTTATGATTTATTCATTCCTAGGATTAATACCAGAATTGGTAACTGGAATCTGCCTGAGCTTTAATAATGAAAAATCAGTTAAGTGGCTCGTGTTCCCTCTTCCAACACAAAGTCTGAGACCACTAGTAAAGATTAGTCCTCTACTTTAACATTTTTTTTTTTAAATTTCATACAAAATGTTTTATTGGAAATTATACTGTTTTAACATTTTGAGTGAAAAGATGGATATTTATAAAGAATATTCACACATTTTCTAATATCTGTATTTGGTCCTGTGACGGGCTGGCTAGGGTGTAATCTGCCTCTTGCCCTATTCTAGCTGGCAACCATCCTTGCATCCCTGAATGGATGGATGGACGGACGGATGGATGGATTTTGGACTTAACAAATTAGTTCACAATTGATAACCTGTTGAGATGACTGCGGATCAAAGTCCGTGACAGTCAGCATTTCTTGGTCTTTACAGGTTTTCAAATAGTTCTTCAAAGCTTTGGGGTGTGTTTGGTTTATTAACCTACTGCATTGTGGGTCATTCTCCACTAAGATGTAGACCAGAGGGTGGAGCCTGTCTCTGAAGACTCTGGAGGGCTGCTTCTCCTCAGTCAAGGTGGAATTAATTTGATGCAGGCATGCAACCTCACAATAGGTAAAACACTGACAGACTTAAATATTCCTCCACATGTTTTTCTGATCTACTGTGGTATCATTCTCTCTGCTATTGGCTGGTAGGAGCACCCTAAATTAAGGTGTAGTGGGGGTCAGCTACATTCTATAATACACAGATCTATGTTACGTTTGCCATCATGGCTGCTGGAAGTGTTACAAAGAACATGATAAGCTTACATTTAAATGATAACTCTAGAAATAAGTCCTGTTACTTGGCAGCCACACTGAAAAATCTGAGCACTTACAATTATTTTTGAAGCATTATCTAAAATAACTTTCATTTCATAGGTCAATGGGACATAAAAACTTTATGTACAGAACATTCTGTCAAATCAGATACAATGCATAAATGCTTGCTGACTTTGCACAAATAAGACTGTAAAAGCTTTTTCCTGGTAGTTATAGTTCCATTACTATCCTTCCATCTAAAACTCTTTCATAAAATTTAAATTAGTAGACTGGCCTAAAAATCAGAATTGAGTTCCATGGCTGTTTCTTCTGTCTCTGGTGCTACCCAGGACCTTATCTAGCACCCCAGGTTTGCTACTGGCTCTGGGGGGCATCCGTTTGCCCTCATTTGGAGGGGGATCAAGTGTGGATGGGTGTTTTGAAAGTAGTCGGGCAGGAGGTACATAAGAAATGCAAAATTTCCCAGTATATGCATAAGGGGGCATTATTTGGTATAATACACAAATAAGGATAGGTAAACAGACTATATATTGGGCACAATGGCTCAGAAAAGGTATGAGGGTAATAGGTGACCTGTAAAGAAATGGCAAATGCCTTTCATATAACCAACTTCAGGAAAGATTCCAACTGGAGGGAAAGGGTCATTTTTGGAAGTATCTACAGACATTGCATAAAAGACATAAAAGACAGACAATGCATTTCATGACATAGACATGGACACTAACGCAATCACAGCATAACGAAATTGTTGTTCTTATACAACCATGCTTCATTTTGTTGTGCCTTTTCCACATAGTTATTTTTCCAGGTATTGCTTGTTTTGTTTTTTTTGGTATGTTGTCTTTTTTCTTTCTTTCGTAGTTGCAGCATTTGAATTGTTTTGGTTAGTTTAGTGGTGCTCTGTCCTCTTTTTCTGTCTTCTCCCCTTTCTCTCTCTCTCCTTTTTTTTCTCTCTTTTTTTCCTCAGCCTTTCAACTGGAATTAAATGTATATGTACACAAATAAATAAATAAAATAAAAATACAAACATTAACAAGAAAAGTTTATAGAGATTCTATAGAGCTTGGAAGAATAAATATGTTTGGCACAACAGTGCATTCAGATCACGATTCTGCTTGCAAACACTGCCAGACATGACAGGGTTTATATATAAAAAAAATGTAAAAAATGATATGGTTTCCCTTGATGGGGACACAAATATAATAGAGAGCTATTTAAAGTTACGTAAAACGCATCTTAATGCATCCAAATGGCATGACATGTGTCCTTGGATAAATAATAGTGGCTGTAATAAACTTAGTGTCATGGGTGGGAGCTAGTGGACTCAAACAAGCAGAACTCCAAGGTTATAATTTGACAGTGTTTTTTTACAATGTGCAAGGGACGAGGGGGAAAAACAGGAAAGCCTTCTTTTCTCTTAAGGTCCAGTCTAGTTCACAGGCAAACCACTCTGCCACTCTCCCGTGATGGTCCTCTGGTCCAGAGCTCACGTCCACATATCCCATCTGAAAGCTTCTTGACTCCTTTCTCCAGATACCTGAGTATAAAGACAAGAGGGCATAAGACCAGCAAGCTGGTGAGTAAAGCGGCAGGAAACCTGAAAGAGCGCTGTCAGCACTGTTTACAGCAACAATCCAGCAAAGACTAACTGCCACCAGCCAGCTTATGTAGGAGACCAGATGAGCCAGAACCAGGTGTGTCTCTTTACTCCCAGGTGTGTCAGATAACGATGGTGACGATCTGGATCTAGCTCCACCCCTCAAACTTGAGACCAGAGAACAAGAACACACACACACACACACACACACACACACACACACACACACACACGCGCGCACACACACACACACACACACACACACACACACACACACACACGCACAGGAGAGGAGAGAGAGGATGGAGC
>JASGAU010406941.1:0-11573 GCA_030220045.1 Australoheros facetus
GGGAACGCGGGCCCGTTCTTAATCGTTTCGCCGGTTCCTTGGGATCGGCACAGGAACTTGCTCCGGCTCCGGAACCTCGGCGGTGGGAAAGTAGCAAATATGTCCCCCAACAGTCATGGTCCCACTCAGCAATTATTTGAAAACTTTTGCCAATCTGAGAGTGCTTGTAGTCAGTCTAATTTATAAACATAGATTGCCAACACACTGCAATCAATCTATCTGAGTCCGTTTGCACTGATGAGTGTGACTCATCTGCAACGTGCAGACATTGGAACTAACAAAGTACAAATATTCTGTTACTGTACTTAAGTAGAATTTTCAGGTATCTGTACTTTTTCTTGCAGCTCTTTACTTTTACTCTCAACATTTAAAAAAATCAAAAACAAAACAAAAATATATCATTTCTTGCACCATTTATAACACTAAACTGAGGGGTTGAAGAGGACCGAAACGCTCAAGTGGCAGGTCCAAATGCAGCTCAACAAACATCAGGAAACACACAAACTGTTTGTGTCGTTTGTCTCAAAGTTTGTCTACCATATAAAGGTACAGCTGCTGTGTCTCAGGGAGAGAAAAGAAAGTGAGATAACTTCACTCAGAGATGGAAAAGTATGTAAGGCAAACAGGAGAGGGGCGCAAAAAGAGAGGTTACATTTATAAGTAAGGACTGCTCAGTGACAAACTGGAAATTTAAAGCTTACATGTCCTATTTTTTAATCAGATATTGGATATATATATGATATGAAATTAACTGAGGTATACTAACTTATTCAAATACATGTCAAATACATGCTGTACTGTGGTGAATCTACAGCTGCAGTGTTACATCAACGATAGCAGAGATGAATTTGAATTTAAGCTGGTGATGTTTTGATTGATTCACTGATTTCCATGTTTATACTGCCTGGATACTTTCTAGTACAAAGACAGTATAAATGATTTACTGCCAGTGTAGGGAATGGAAATCAGCCAAAATGGCTTGTTAAACATCTGCTGACATCTTTTTGAATTCAGTTGAGTAAATCCACAAAGAGCAGTAAACCTCAGAGCAGCAGCACAGGTCAGCTTATCACAGCCTGTACACAAAGAAAATCTACTGGAGCTCACAATAGAAGATATTGTAAGTTGTGATAGAAAATTATTCTTTTCCCAATGCTGAGCCACTACTGTACAACCAATCATATTCCTGTTCCATCCTTTTATAACGGCAAGGCTGCTGAGCGCTGATTTCATTTTGCAGTTAAATCAGTTCTGAAGCAACTACATCACTGTTCGTGGAGGAACTTCTGGTTTACATGACATTCTGACTGGACTCCGCATCCAAGTAGCTGGCGCTTTATGAATAAAATTGAAATGAATTGAGCTGAACTGAATCTGACGCCACCAGGTTACACCTCAGAATGTCCAGGAGCTCAGTGATGCCCTGATCCAGATCTAGAAGGAGACCCCCAGGACACCATCTGTAGTCTCATTAGGAGCATGCCCTGATATTGTCACTTTGACTTTTGGTGTGTTTTTGAATTTAGTCCTTTGTAGGTTGATAATTTTCCTTTCATGGCTAAAGTGGTTCATAATTTATATACTCAGGTGATAAAAATCTTACTTTGAGGTATTATTTTAGAAAAATACAGATCAGCTCTGCAGACTGTAATCATGTAATTAATGTCATGCAGTGTTTTTCACAAGGCTGATACAACATTCTGAAGCTAATTGCAACATGAATTCTTTCCAGATAAACGACTCTGTATGTTTAAAGCACTCACTGCACAAGAAGCATAACTTAATTGAGAAGACATTGCGTTATCCAGCTTCATTAATTAGCACACATTAAAGTCTCAAACGACATAGAAGGGTTGTGCTGAGTGCAGATGCATACTGGAAGAAATCATGTTTTCAAAGCATAAAACTGTATTACATAAACTACAAAAAGCAGCTATTAAATTAATGCAAATAATTCTATTAGACATTTCTCCATTACGCTTTATTAGCTTTAGTAAGGGCATCAGAGGATGAGTCCTTGCAGGAATAAAACTCTATATTTTATTAATAGATGCTTATAATGCATTGTGGGGTAAAACAAATTATGCATAATATTTAATTACTAATGTAACTGCTGCTCTCACCCTGGGGGTTCACCTGCTAAAATCAATTCTAAACAGCTCATCGTAATAGGTGAGGTTTACCTGGATACATGCAAACTCTAATACAACAGGCTCTTTTACTGCAACACAGGTGGATGAAATAATAGAGCCGGACCACACCTGAAGTAACACTATTCCAGACATTGTAGTCCATCTCAATATGAAAGAATTAGTTAATAAAATACCACAAGGACTACAACAAAAAAATGCTATTAATGATTTTGTGGCAGTGGCACAGTGGGTAGGTGCTCGCCTTGCAGCCGGAAAGTTGCAGGTTTGAGCCCCTGTCCCTCAGCTTTCTTGAAATCATTTGAATTTTTTCAAGGGGACAAATTGTCATGTAATTATGATAATGCAAAGTGCACTCGCCCAATCATGTCAGCAACAATAAGACGGCGTTAAAGGTGGCTTAGGGCATGTCGCCCTCAACAGTTTGCTATAAAAGGGTTAATACGACTCTCCCATTATCCATCCATTGTGATGCCCGTTAAATGTTTTAGATTGATCACAGATATAACTAAAGAACAGGTGACAGGGTCTCACCTTGACAGACCCATCTGGCTCCTAAAATAGTTGAAGATGTGTTCTGACTCCATCTAAATGGTTACAGTTAGGTCCATAAATATTTGAATGACACATATTTATCATTTTTATTCTGTAACTTGGCGCCTCCAGACTCCAATCAGTGGCCAGCTGCCAACTAGAGCTTACATAATTGAAAATAGAGAACAAAATGAACAGCACCACTCCCAGGCAGGGAGAAGCGAATAATAATAATACATACAAACCTGGGTCATGACAGTGAAGTACAAAGAAATGCAGATGCAAGTGAAGGTCATATTTAAGCTGAAAAGCCAAAACAGCACCTTCAGAGAGATACCAAAAACTGGCCAAATCAACAATATGGTACATTCTTAAAATGGCCACTTCCTCATTCATATGAATGGATGGGTGTGTCCAAACTAATGTTCTATCAGCTTTGTGAAAAACACGGCATCACACGCACACACACACACACACACACACACACGTGTATATTCTCAGTGGCACAGGTACAAAATGAGAACAGCCCTGGTGACAGAGCAATACAGGAAGAGCATATGAGAAAAGGATGGATCAGACTAAAAGTAATGCTCAGTAGCTAGCAGATCTAACAGCAGACCACAGCAGCCTCCCTTAACAGGCCTCAAGCCAATTGCATAAGTCACCATCAAGTGCGTCATTTACCAAGGAGATGTTCTGTCCAGGGAGCTTACAACTATGGGCAATCCTCCAGTGCCAATTACACACTTGCTTTCCAAATGAATTAAGATTCATAGTGGCAACAATCACAGTCCTGCATGCTTACTTTCGGCATTACACAACGCACTAAGTGCCACTAAACCACTAATTTCAGTATATCAACTTTGTGTGATTCATTGTAATACTGTGCTCCAAAAATGTTGCAATGTGAAAGGGACATTCTAATTGCAATGACAGCTACATGTCCCACAAAAAAAAGTGCCCAACCTTGCAGTCACTAAATTAAAAATGCAGTAGTTATTTATTTATTTATTTTTAGGGCAAAAACTGAAGATGCTGACAGAAGATAACCAACTCATCATTAGCATTCAACCTGATCTGCGCACTTAATGAGCGACCATCCAAACAGCTCTCCCGGTCCCCACAGACCACAGTTTTCACCCACCATCACAAACCTTTCCATGTCCAAGGCTTGCACATAGTCTGTTGTCCTGTCAGGGCCAATAATGTACAGAAAACATTGTACTGTAAGAATGCTAGCATCAAAATAATCCTTTAAAATAATTATGTATTTCTTAGCTGTAGGAGGACATTAAAATGAAGGATTGTTGCTTCTCCTGTGTTACTGCACTGCTGACACATCATTTTTCAAATGTGATGGAAATTCTGAATCTTTTGACCTTCTCTGTATTTTGTTATTCTGTTCTTATGGCTAGAGAGGCTTCATAGTATCATGTTATCCTGTGTTACAAGATACACTCATCTGTACAAGTTATCCTTTGCATGGAATGTTCTGATTGTATTCTGCGACATGACAGGTAGATAACTGGTTCCTATACATCATTCTATGCTTGTCATCTCCATGCCAAGGGTGTGAACAGTCTATTTTCCTCTCAGAGCCAATAATAGACAGAAAGTATATTAAGAATGAAATCCTTAAATAAAATAATCCTTTAAAATAGGTTTTGTATTTTTCTTAGGTGTAGGATGACATTAAGATTAAGGATTGTTGCTTTTCCTGTTTTATTGATTGTTGTTTTTGCACATCATTGTGTTACAGTGGCACTTCTGTCACCTCGTAACCCTCCATACACCTGCGGCCAGCTGCCTCGCATTTCCCCATAACAACTGCCGTCATGTTTCTGCTACTCTTTGTGTATGAAAACCTTTTGTACAAATTACATATTAACATTTTAATAATATCAACACTTTGTAGCAAAATCAGGAATAAAAAAATGGAAATGTGACAGTTATATTTTACATTTTTACTCCCAAGTCACCTTGAAAACTCTGGCCGGCATTCATCTGTAGTGAGTGTAGGCTGGCAGTCTACTGTTTACCTCAGCTGTCAAAATGTGGGGGTGTCCAGTCTATTTACTTTGAAGGAGGCTGTAAAACTTTTTTTTTTATAATCTTTTTTTGACTCCAACCAATATACAGAGAAATAAGTATCAAAGTGGTAAATAAAGACAAACAGTACAGGTAGTCCATGTGCAATATAGACTGTAAGAGAAAAAAAACAAAGCAGAACAAAAACAACAAACAAACAAACAATAAAGCTATGCTCGAAGGTGTAAGTTATGGAAGCCTTATTCTTTTAAGTGTAGAAATTTTCTTTTGGGCTTTGGCATTAAGGCTAGGTTTCAAGTTGTTCCAATAATGAGTGAGACGGGTATAAAATGTGTTAAACTTTGGCTTTAGGTGTGAGAATTTGCTGGTATGGATGCGATATTTTTCCAAGACTCAGAAATAGGTTAACAACAAAAAATATATCTTTACCCTTAAGAACACTTTTATCTATGCCAAATAATATAAATTTGTCCTGTACAGAGATGTTAATATCTTTTTTATGAAAAAAGTTCATCATTTCTAGCCAGAAGATTTTTGTAAGGGAGCAATTCCAAAATAGATGCATCACTGTTTCATTATGGTTTCCACAAACATAGATTAAATATAGATTATACAGTTCCAGTTTATATCTCTGGTTCAATAACATTTTCACAGGGTAACAGTTGGGAATAATTTTGAATGTCACCTCTCTTACTTTGTTGGCCTGTAAGAACTTTCTAGGTAAAACCCATGACCATTCCCAGTTGATGTCCTCAAAGGTGTTTTTCCAGAAAGGAATACAGGAAGGAGAGGTGATAGAGTTCCTGAGAACGATGTTTCTGATCGTTTTGTTGGAAGCCTTGTTGCTGGTGAGGGAGCAGTCACAGTCAATATAAATGGTGCACCTCCTTGAAGACGCATATTATTCAAGGTGCTGCAGCTCTTTTCTTTTCCCTCCTGCATCGATGAGATATGCCTTGGATCTGCTGTAGAAGGCCATGTTTACCTTCTTTTCAAGCTTTTTCTATTAGCGGCCATAGTGTGAGTGTCCTTTGATGGTCATCTGGGGACAGATCCTCTTTGAAGCGCAGATTCTCAGTTTTCAGAAATGAGGAATATTTTGTTGCCTTCCAGACTGCATCCCAGTAGTGCCTCATGGCAAACTGGATGATGACATTCCGTGGGCGTTCGGTACCGCCTGCCCGACCCAGCCAATGGACAGTGTCAATGACATCTGTGAGTTTATCCTTGCATTCGGGTGCTGTGTTTTGGCAGATGGAAATGACTTTGGTGCGAACATCCTCGCCCTCCCATTCAGGCAATCCCACTCAACAAAGGCCCCAGCGCCTTTTATAGCGAGAGAGCTCAAGTATGTTGCTTCCCATCTCTTGTATTTTTAGTTCAGTTTTATTAACTCTCTTGATAGTCTCCGTGATTTTTTCCTTCATTTCAGAGTGGACAAAATCCACTGACTCTTTCAAGTCATTAATGCTGGCTTGCAGGTTGTCAGCTCTTTCATTAATAATTACGCTTATTGAGGTTATAATGCTTTGTGCAAAGTCATCTTCATCCAATACTTTTCTTGTTTGGGGATTTAGTAGGAGTATCCCCAGCAGACACTGATTTGTGTTTGTTTGCCTCTATTTCTTTTTGACTCACCAGTTTTTTTGTCCTCTTTTTTCATTGCCCCTGTGGTCAGTACTTCTAAGAGGTAAAAGGAGTAGGTAGTAAATTTTAACAAAAAGTGAGGGGTTTCACGCTAGAATTCTGCTCTTTTCCCTCTTTTCTTAAAGTTTGTTGGGAGCTTTAATACCGAGCTGGTGTTGATGCCTCTATCTTGTCCACCGGCTGTAAAACTTCGTGAAAGGAGTCTGATACCAGTCGAAGAATCAGTGAAGCTCACTTCTGTCTGATGACAACAATACTGAGGTGAGTTGTTGGGGATTTCCAGAACATTTCCTTGTGTTACTAAAACTTTCTTCAGTGTGTATCTAACGTCCGACTCAGACACTTAACAAATAAACTCTCATATGTATCAGTCTAATCAAACTGCTCATCAGAGCGAAAGTGATTTTTAGGAAACTCTGGCATAATGTTAGCTTATAACCAGCGGTTTCTGTTGTTTAGCTAGCTCTACTTAGCTGTCCGTAGATGGGAGTTTTGCATGTCTGATCTGCTGAAAAGCAGCAATTGTGACCATATTGGGAAGAAATAAGCATGTTTATACATCTTTTTCCTGTGTTTAGAGCCCTGACTTTAGTTCTCTGTCAGTGTGAAATGAAAGCCTTATTTTACCTGCAGATGAAGAAAAAAAAAAGACATCTCTAACCATCTGCAAAATGTTTCCCTTATGACCCACAATAGAACAAGCCTGCCAGACCATATCTGTACATTTATATATGCTGTAGTACCATTTTGTGGAATATTTCAACTTACTATACATCAATAGAATATTCAGAACCTATTTTAATATTAGGTATGTTACAATCCCTGTATCATAGCCTAGCAAAACGGTCCGCGTTAACCTGTTTGTAGCCGCGGCTAATATGCTGAAGCGGTCTTCCAAAAACCAGGTTTCTGACCAAATGAAGGTGTGTATTTTCCATGATTTTTTGCTATAATGTAGGGGGGGGGCTCCCCCTGGACAGCCTCTTTTTCTATTTTTTTTTCTGTCAAGTCTTTCGTATTGGACGGTTGTTTTTCAATAACCTCGCCGAAGTTAATGTGTCAAAACACTGATGGCACATATGGACATCAATTTAAAGTACATGGACATGTAATTTTATGTTTCAACTTAAAACTGTCAAAGTTTCATCAAGTTTTCTTGATCAGAAAGTAATATAATTACGTAAGGAAAATGTCCATATTCAAAGTGACAATCCATCTCGGCCAATGCAATCAACAAATGAAAAAAAAAATAGTTAGTTTATACAAATTAAACTATTCTGTTAGTTATAAAATTGTTTTCTCAGCTCTAACATTTTCTGTTTGCCATACTTCTGCCTCTCTTTGCTGAAAATTTCATTCAAATATTGATTTAAAGTCAGAGCAGAAATGCTAACTTTTCTGCGTGTACTCACTTGGAGATCACAGTTTTCATTGATTTGAATGGTAAAAGAGTGCATGCTAACAGAGTAGTTAATCGGGTGTAACTTAATTATTATTTGTGCTATTAGTGTGGTTTTGGTATCAAAATGTAATTTTTTCCATGCTCTTTCTATTTACATGAGTTTCAGATGGAACTGGAAATAATGAAAATTTTTGTAACATACCTATTAATATGTATGAAAGAAATCCATATTAACTACAGAAAGTAGCTAAAAAGTGCACTAACCCATGAAAAAATTGAACATTGTTTTTTTTTATTGTTGTATAAGCGCTTTGAGTGCTCAGACTGAGTAGAAAAGCGGTATATAAGAACTAGTCCATTTACCATTTATTATGCTAGCAACAGAAATGCCATAGTTGTAAATGCTAATGACAACGATAAAGCGCATGGAGCACATTTTGTTGTTTGCGCTTTTTACACGATATCTGCGAAGGCGTTAGAGGAAGGATACAGCGCTCTGGTTGAATGCATGATATGTAAGCGTAAATCCTCTGGTTCTACTTGGCAAAAAGAATTATGGCTCTATTGTATGTGGTTACAATTCGACCAGCATGTAAAACAGTCACGCAATTGCCGGTCAGTCAGACAGGGGTACTGCAAAGGTTTACATGTTTTTGTCCTTAGTATTTAAATCCACATTTTTTTTTCCTTTACAAAAGTTCTAAAGATCTTTAATTATACAGTGATCCCTCACCTATCGAGGGGGTTATATTTCAGAGACCCCCGCAATAAGTGAAAATCCACGAAGAAGTGGCGTTATATTTATTATATATTTATTATATATATTTTAAGGCTTTATAAACCCTTCCCACACCCCTATAAACCTTTCCCACTCTCTTACTACAACATAAATGATGAAGAGGATTACAGGTCTTCTGAAGCCACCACTTCATCAGGCGCTTCATCAGATGGTGCCGTTTCTTCCCCTCGGCCATAACTCCTATTTCTGCTAACGGCATAGGCGTAACTTATCGCTTCGTCCGAGTGATGAACATAGTTTTGGGGAGTTATATTACTATCTATATACCACAAAATCCCGCAATGTAGCAAAAACTACGCAATACAGAATTAGATATGTTTTTTTTAAAATCCACGATACAGTGATGCTGCAATAACTGAACTGTGATATAGCGAGGGACAACTTGAGTACAAAAGACTTTTAATGACAGTACATGCATCTGATTTACAGTATAAATACTGTAAAACCATGGGAAACAAAAACCAGCTGAAGCTCCTCCAAGCTTACTTAAGAATGATGATAAATGAATAAACACATTAATAACATGATTTATAAAAGGTATTACATAAATGTCTTACTGTAACACCAGTTTACTCATGTATGAATTGCATAATTTTCTTCAGCCTAACAGTTTATTCAAAAATCATGTCTAATTAATCCAGCGTGGAGAACATAAAGTGCAATTGAGATTTTTGAGTACACATTTTGTCTCAGAAACATGTAAAAGAAAGAAAATAAGACTAAGTACAAACAATAAATCTTGCAAAACATACAACAAATATCCACATACATTTGCCACAATACTGGTAACAGTTTGTGACACTGTTTTTGTAATCCTGTCTAAGTATCATGTTCCAGAACACCTCTATTGCTTCAGTGAGTTACCTGCTTTGTGCCTGATTTGGCTTTCTTACGGGTGAAATCTTTGATGGCATGCCAAACAAGCTAGATGGGATTTAAATCCAGTGATTCTGGCAGAGTTTTTACCAGGTGATTACCTCTGATGCTATATAGGCTGGAGCGTGTGCTGGCCAAAATGTTCCCTGATATAGGATGCAGCAAATTCGTTGATAACTGTCTATTCAAAATGCTGTCTGTCCATGATTCCCTCAAAGATGACCACAGGACCTGCACCAGATATGGAGCTTCAGTGGATGTTTGGGCTGTGGTTTAGAAACAAGGTGCTTTTTGTGCATAGTACTCCAGAGCTGCGGTGTTTTCATCAGTGAAGAGCAGGTTGTGTCATATCTCGACAATTCTACCGAAGAGCCTGCTGAAGCCTCACCTCTTTATTGGTAACCTGTATCATCAGAGAGAATTGGGTCTTTCCATACTTCCAGCCAAGCTTTCCTCAGGCATGATGAATGCTGGTCAGACTAAGCAATGTTCCCATATCACTCTCAGTTTTGTGTTGTACCACTTGCGCAGTGATTTGATCAGTGGTCTTGGTCATGTTGTCAGTGGCAGCCAGGACATCACTGTAGAAGTCAAAAAAATTAAAGCATTAGATAACACAGCAATAAACAGACCTGTTATGTAGTGTGAGATAGAACTGCTACATCCAAGTATATAATTAATTAATTGATTATATTAATGTACATGTAATGTAATGGTTGCTTAGTTTTGAAGTTTCAAGGGTCTTTCCTTGTAGTGATAGCGTACAGTTTGTAGTGACAGTTTAATTCACAGGCTTGGAAGATGTGTTTGAATTTTTAACTTGCCGTCATGAGCTGAATCTGTTGGGAGGTCTTACTGATGTTCATCATCTCTGCTCCATTGTAGCAACAGACAGGTGCTTAGACAGTAGGAGCCTAACAGTGTGCATTTGTAGAGTATGCCAATAGGCACACTGCAAACAAACGTTTGCTATTGGGTAATGGCTCCTACAGGTAGCCTGACCAATGAGTAATTTTCACACCTAATCAGAAGCGCAAATTAGCATCGGAGGTCATCAGATTGCAATTCTAAGTGGCTGTATCTGTATATTTCCTCCAGAAGCGATGCTTATGTAAGCTGTTTTTTACAAGATGAATCATTTCCTTTATTTTAATAAGCGTGTTTGTTTAGCATGCTTCCTGCACATAGAGCTGCCATAACGAGTGGGATTCATAGAACTACTCTGATTTAAAGTTGCAGCAGTAAATTAAAACAGCCCACTACTGTGTGCGGTGAAATCTCCATCAAAACTCACTCGACTGACCAATGGTTTTTTAAAAAAAAAATATTCCTCACACAACAATGAAAACAGTCGTTCAGACACACAGACAAGTGAAGGCAGAGAAGTGCAGCTGCCTCTCTACCTCTCCTTATATATATGAAAATGATTTTTGCTCATTCAGTTACTTTTGAACCTCTGAAAATGTTTAACTATGTATGAAAATGGCTGTAATTACTAAATATTTAATGGAATAGTTTAGTTAAACCCTCTGAATTAAAACAAACTGCACATCAAACACTGATTGTTTAATTTAAAATCCACTGTGGTGGTGCACAGAGGCCAAGTTATAATAATTATTTTCCAAATAATTATAGACCTACATGACTGTGTTAAAATAAATTCATGAGTTTGGTATTTCTCCCAGCTAGTTATTTTATTTCTATTTAAAATATAGTTGTTAAATGTCCCACTTTATACGGTCCTATTCAAGGCATAAGAAAATCTTGATACGAGGGCACTTTGCATGTCAAAGGGCAGAAGAACGGATGGATGAGTGTGTTCGAGCACTCGCATCCATCCGTTCTGCACATTTCTGTCTGGCCTGGCCTTTGGCTCCAGTCCAGCTTTATGGCCTAAACATTATTCACAGTAATTCACATTAAGCACTGCTGTTGCTGTTGTACAGATATTGCAATGTGCAAACCTCAAAGGCCCGCAATAATCCAGAGCTTTAAACCATTTTTTAAAAGAAATTGATATTGGTTTGACAGAAATAAATTATCTTTAAATTTAACTAAGACAAAATTTATGTTGTTTGGAAATAAAGAAATTAATACAACGGTAAAGTTAGAAATT